>SIXB01003289.1:0-22899 GCA_007018985.1 Anopheles bwambae
GATTATAGTTTGATTATTGATGAGAATCTGCATTCAGTGATCGAACATCCAAGAGAGCTTAGCTAACTGCATGAAGCTTATGAAAAAGAGGGAATACGAGTGAAAAAAGAATGTACTGAGGGCCCTTTAATAAGGTAAAAAACGGCAGCAAGTCTATAGTTGAGCTACGTTGGTTAAGAAAAAGAACATGATTGATGATGCTAAGTTGTCAAGTTGTTTGTTTTGTTTATAGTAATTACCACAAACTGTTTGTTATTACCTGCGTGGCTGTATTACAAACGGAATTTGAAAGTGTCCATTCTCAATGAAAAGACCATCGGCAAGTGAAGAAATCACAAAAACTTCCAAAAAAAAACCGATGCAAAACTCGTAATGGCTCCGCCCGACACTGCACCAGGCGGCTGCGTGAACATAACCAGTAAAGTTTGAGCATTTCGCTGCACATTGCTCGAACTAGCTCCCTTCGTTTGTCTTTTGCTGTTATTGCCGCTGTAGAGCGTTAAAAGTTGTCTCATTAAAACAATACACTGTCCAGCAAGTTTGGAGGGCGTACCACGACAAAGGGATCAAACAGCAGCAGCCATTGTTCGTCATTTGGCCGTCAGTGCTGTGCAGGTGGGTTTGGCAAGGGTTCGTCCCATACATGCAGATGGTACGAAAAGTTTAATTGATTTTCTGCACATTCTGTAACTAATGTACGCCTCAATACACAACCTGCGGAAATGGAGGCGGAGCAAGTTTAGTTCCACGCTCGGTGCGGCTCCCGGAAGGGAAAACTTTTGCACAGTTGTTTGTCGTGCCAGAGTTCCTGTGTTTGATGAACCGTTTGAAGTTTTGTTGCTGATGCGTTTGAAGATCAAAGTGGTGGTAGTTGGAGTAAAATTAGATTGTTAAATGTTTATGAATTCAAGTAACGTGCAAATGGCAGCTTGTCACGAATGGAAGCAAATACGAATGGAAGAGTTTGATGGCCTTAAGATTGATATTATTATATATGCGGAAGTGGACAAAACTCTAACGTAATTTGCTGTCTAAATGTAGATAATTTAATGTGCAATTGAAAAATAATCCCAACTTGATTAATCAAAGATTCTCAATTCAAATCAATTTCTCTTGAATTGAGTTTCTTAGGAATAAAATGATTCCAACATCTAAATATAGTTGATAATGATAATGATAATGAATAGTTATATTTATCAAGGAATTTACTCAGCTTTCAATTATTGAGAGGTTTTCAGATACTAGTCAGTTTTTTTGTATGGAGTTTGACGGTTGTCGGCCTCAGATTTTCAGCCTAGATTATTTCAGCCTGAAAAATATGTTATTTCGTGGCAAGCTCAATCAGGTTGTTCATTTGCTTGTTTTTTTGTATTATTTTTATTAAGGTATCAACCCTCCGAGGTCTACATACACAACTACAACTAATGTATTATATACTATGGGCTACTAAAATTAAACGCAATACAACCTCGTATGACACTTGTTCATTTTGGGACACTAAAGGACAAATCAATGACATTTGAATACACATTACAATTCTTGGACATCAATACAGGGTTGCTCACGATTTATTTGTTGGTTCCCATCAATTTTTGGTGGGTTCCCATATTTTTTTTTGGTGCGTTCCCACGATTTTTTGGGCGTTTCCCAGAATTTTTTGGTCCAATTGTATTGATATCCAATCGGAAAATACCAATAAATTTTGGGAACGAACCAAAAATCTATGGGATACGATCAAAAAATCGTGGGAACGCACCAAAAAACCATGGGAACTGACCAATAAATCGTGGGAAACCCTGTAATGAAGGTTCCCTACCACAGAAAAGAACGATAACGAACATCAGTCATTAAAAATTGTCGAGTTCTACAAATGTAAATTATTTCGTAAGAGGGGTGCATTTGTCCAGTTAACAATTTAAAGCTCGTGAAGAATTGAAGTGGGGCCGGTGTGGTGGTACAGTCGTCAACTCGTACGACTTAACAACATGCCCGTCATGGGTTCAAGCCCCGAATAGACCGTGCCCCCATACGTAGGACTGACGATCCTGCTATGGTAACAATAAGTCACTGAAAGCCAAGCTCACTTCACTAGTGGGTACAAAGGCAGGCCTTGACCGACAACGGTTGTTGTGCCAAAGGAGAAGAGAAGGATTGAAGTTTTGTCTGGAGCGTAAATATTGTGTCAAGAAACGTTAAAATGGAGAGGATCGATGTTCTAAAAATTATTAAAAGATATATAACCAATTTCAAGCAGAAAAAAGAATACAAAATGATTTTAAAATTTGTTTGTACAGAATTGCTGAAATTAAATGTGGTGGAACGTAATTGTCAACAGGATAAAACCCGGATGATGAATATTGTTCCAATGACAAGCTGAAATTTCAGCTTTCTGGCTAGAAAAAGAAAACAAGTGATTAGTTTTTTGTAATTAATAACGAAAAAAGTTCAATAAAGATGGCCAAGTAGTTCCTCTCTGGCGTCTCGTCTTCATCCGTGTAACCTGAATTACCTAATTAAAGAGCGTTTGATCAAACGCACCCGTCCGAAGATACCGCACAGATGTGTTGAAATCAATCTACTCACTCCTTCTCTTGCCATCTAAACCATTCTACCTAATTAATGTGGCTGGCGTTAAGATACACAGGCGTTAAGGAACACCGAGCGGTAAAGCCAAACGAGACAGGACCGTACTCATCAATCACTAATGCACGTATCACGCCCGTGATGGATGGTGGCTTGCAGCGATCATTGATAAAACGGTAGAAGCTAGAGCAAATGGTGGAAAACGGAAGCCTGTAGCTACATTCAACAAGGTCCACTACATCACCCTTCAGCGCGATATCGATTGCAAAAGAAAGAGCCTATCCGCTCTGCCTTCGCTGCAAAACTGATCGCGAGCTTGTGGTTTTGAAGCAAGCCACCTGTGCGTGTTATGAGTTTTTTTGTTTGTTTCTCCGTTTTGCTTCAGCAACGTTACGCCTTTTCGTTCACCTTGAAGTGGTTGATTTTCAGAACCATTACCCGTTTAGCAAAGTGGAGAAATGGGATGGTTTCATTTCCAAGGGATGAAACAACAAGTGAAACGAGCGATTCCACACCACATTTGTCTCTTCGGCACCATTGAAACCATTGCGCACTGAAGAGCTCATGTCAGCTGCAAATCTGGAAGCGAAAAGTTGTTGAAGCCGATAATGCTTCTCCGGTGACACGGTCTGGACTCCCCTTCCGCTTCTCAAACACTCCACACGAAAAGGGAAGCCTTTTCTTACTTGAAATGACACTTTGAGCACTTGAGTCATTCCAACAGCAGCCGGGTTCGAGGATCGTACACGCGTCGTAACACACTTGCCATCACGGTGAATGGTGATAGTCACGCATCACGTGTCACGATTGTGTTGTCGCCCTGACAAGAAGGGGCGTTGGCAGCAATAGGGCACTGAGGGAATGGCGAAGACAATCGACGGAACACAGACAGGAGCACAGAAGCTGGCTGGGGTGTGAATATTTGTACAAGTGTAAATAAATCGATTCCACTTGAAGCAGCTGCCAACGGTGCTAAGCCCCCTTCTGGGAACTTGGCAAGTGGACTCAGCAACTCGGGCGAAAAGGAAAGTTTCTTCGAAGGACCCGTAAGTAAACAAAGGGGAAGGGTAAGGAAAAAGTTGCTTCAATCTTACATACAGCCATGCATGTGTAGTGAGTAGAAGGGGTCGATCAAGCTCAAGCAATCTGAGCTACGACAATCGGTTGTCGTTCTGTGACTTCTCCCCACCGGAGCTTGAATTCGGCCTCCGATGTTTATCGCACCATTGATGGGAAAGGGGAAACGAAGTATCCAAGATATCCAACACGACCTGGTGTGCAATTTACCTAGCAGTGTTAACAGAGAGCAACGGGAGAACAATAGAAGCACAACAACAATCCAATCACCATCCTCAGGAAAAAAAAGGCACCCACCGACTAAAATATACTTACAAAAGAAGCGTGAAAAACTTACAAATTCCTTGCACGTGGTTCAACTTTCCAGCATGGACAAGCCGTAGGGTGGAAAGGGTTGGATGCTGGGGGTTACCAGTCACTCTGTCAGCTGGAAATGGAAATGGAAGCGAACCGGAAACTTCTCTAGCAAAGCGTGTACGATCAGACGGCGCCGGACCGAGCCGGCTCTGGTGACACACTTTTTTCTGTGTCCTTCTCTCTCTCTCTCTCTCTCTCTCTCTCTCTCTCTCTCTCTCTCTCTCTCTCTATTTCTCTTTTCTCGCTTCAAAGAATACATGTCATTTGATTTGTCCCACCTGACTGGGGCTGTGCGCCTGCAGCGCTGCGACTGCTACTACTGCCACTACACTGCTGCACTTCCTCCCGATGAGTGTTGTAATATCTTATCGCCTTGCAACACACTTGATGCGACGCATTGTCCCGACCGGATCGAACGTGCACCATCATGCCGTGCTCCGTGTTCGGTGCGGGATTTCGTACGCTTGCCCGGCTTTTCCGGTGGAACCGGTGGTTCTAGATGAATGATTTTTTTCACCTCTTTCCCCGTTTCTGCTTGTCGTGCTTTGTTTCCTCGTTTCCGGTTTGTGGGCGGGGAAGGTTTGTTAGCTTTGATGCTTGTGTTGCGCATGATGGGGATGTATGGGAGCGGGGTGCGTTCACCGGATATCGTTCTGCTTAGTCGGATTAGAGCTCGAGCTGACGGCGTAGCGTAGCGAGTTGTTCGCACTGGTGCACAGGTGGTAGAAGCAGCTCAGGTGAATAAGATGAAGAAAGGCGGAATTTGATGAATGGTTGATTTTGCACGTTCTTCCGGCCGCGCACAGCTGGAACTACAGAGCCGTTTTGACGTGGGACGCATTTCGGGATGCTTGGATTCCAGTTGTTGCAGAGCATTGGGAATTGGGATGGAAGAAAAGATTTCACAACTGCTCGTTTGCATTCCATGAGAGCACTGATAAGATTGCACGTGATTTAGGAAATGAAGAGCATTGTAAATTTAAAACAAGTAGCAATTGAAAAGAGATACCTATGTTATTGGAGATTGGAGAGTTTGTTATGTTATTGGATGGTGCATATGCACGCTTAACAGTTGAAATGCTTAAAGGTACAAGTGTGAGACTACGAAAAAAATATTCTTTTTTTGATAATTCTCTTTTCCACAAGAGTTAAGGTATTTTTGGGCTACAGACAAGTTTATGCTTCACAGGGGAAAACAAGTCGCAATACTTTCCCCGAACAGATGATAAAAATAATTATTATTGGTATCGGTATAGTAAATTGAACTATAATTATCAGAAAACCGATGAAAATGAGAGCATATTAATTCATTGTTTTATTTTTATTTATTTATTTATTCTTAATTGCTCAGCCACGTAGGGTTACAGCATTAATGCTTACTAACTAAAGCGAACAATAGTTCGGGAGTAAGAAAAGGACGGAAAAGAGGAGGAAGAAAATTATGATATGAAAAAGGAACGAAGACGGGATCGGTAGATGGGAAGGGATAGGTTGAAATCGAACAGGTCTGAGGCACTATTG
This sequence comes from Anopheles bwambae, assembly GCA_007018985.1. Taxonomy (NCBI): domain Eukaryota; kingdom Metazoa; phylum Arthropoda; class Insecta; order Diptera; family Culicidae; genus Anopheles; species Anopheles bwambae. The sequence continues at coordinate 5,539 of SIXB01003289.1, forward strand.
CAAGACGAAATAGCTCTTAAAAATGGCTCGTTGCGAACAAAACGTGTACGACATATAGGTATGTGGAGACGAAAACGATAACGTAAGGTGCGACAAGGAGCATCAAAATGTACACTAGAAGGAGCCTCGATCGTATGAAGCAACAAGCCAGCCGCGAAAGGAACATGAGCGACCGAGAGGCGGTGTTCCAAGCTAAGGCTAGGTCTAATAGAGCACACCTTCAAACGAAGGAAGGGAAAAATCATTTGTTGGCTTATTTGATGACATAGTCCATATGCTCTTTGAAAGAGAGACTCGGATCAAATAATACGCCAAGGTCCTTAGACAAAGACACACGAGGAATAGGGGCAGCACAGGGACTGTAACCGTGACTCCATTGATCTGCATTCTTCACTAGAAATCCGATTCTACGAAGTTGTTTTCTTGCTAAATAAAACGCTCTTTTGATGCGAGGGTATTAGAACTTGCCAACAATGTAAGGGTCTTTCATTCGAAATGAAAACAAAGGACGTTTTGATTGTTTTTCTGAGTTTAACGCCCGCAGACAACATTCGAATCGTCGACAATTTGTAAGCCGTTCAACAAAGTACAATTAAAATCTGTATAAAATAGCTTATAATCTAATAAAAAACGAAACCCACAAAGCAATGCAACATGATTCTAATTAAAATCGCAACAACGTCCAACAATCAGCCGGTCGGACATGGTTTCCCCCTTTTCCGTTACATCTCTCTTTCCCTGTTTGATAAATGCGTAAACGTATCGCTTGACTTTACGCCACGGCTAATTAATCATTTTCTCTCATCGCTGACCACTGTCGAGTGCTGGACCCTGTGTCGGACCACGGATGAAAGGATTAAGCAGATTTTCATCTCGTTTTATGCCTCGCACCCACCCGCCGATCCGATAGCAGTTCCTAGCCGTGCCGGTGGTTAGCAAAACCCTTCGTCAAGTTAATCACACCGTGCACGATCTTTGCAGGCGAACACACGCAGAAATGCATGAAGGCTGCTAGAGGTGGTAACATGGCTTCCAATTAATTTGCCACATGATCCAACAGTTGCCCATGTCTCGAGAGTGCGAAATGAAAGTGAACACCGGGGCTAAATGGAGCGGAGCGAATCGTGGCGCTGCTACTGCTTTTCTTTTCCTTTTTTTGCTCCCCGATCCGATGTAATGGGAACTGTTCGTTGTTGTTGCTTGTTGTTGTTATTGCTGTAGCAGCTTTTTTTTGGTGGGCTTCACTTCACATGCAACGAGACAACAATGTACCACGGTTCCACGGCTCCAATAGCATTGATCACGCGGGTTGTACTTTTTGTTTTCTTCTTCTGGGGCTGCTTGCTTGAAATAGTATACTAAGGACTAAGTAACCGCCCAGGCACAAAGCAAAAGGGTCGAGGTGTGGGGTAAAACGGGAACGAAGGGTGACAGGAAATGCCAACAACGGAGGACACCGAAATGCTCAAATCAGGCTCGAAGGTAATCCTCTTTCTTAAGTTATTTGCTGTATTGGTGTATTTTTTTCGCTCCCTTTCATCTCAACTCTCCCTTCCCTCGGAGGAAAACGGAGCGAAGCGTGCTTGACGGGGCGGACCGGTTGGTTTGGTTACGGCTGGTTCCTTTGCCGTCGGATTCCGATTGCGTTTTGCTTTGATTTATGTGATTATATTGGAAGCCTGCCTACGAAGGCTCGGCGGTTGAGTTGTGTATCGTGTTTGAAGATGTGCTTTGTTACATGCCGGGTGGGTGTGGAAAATATCCATTAAAATAGACTTACGCCAACTTAATCGTCATCGTTTTTGAATGGATTATTTTTTTCCTGCTTTAGGAGCGTTTTGTGTAAAATCTTTTTTAGCAGAATTTAAAAGAGAATACTTGACAAGTATTTTTACTGAAACAGATGACATGAGACCTTGTACTGTAATGCGTCTCGTTTATGTCTGGCTTTTTTTGTCTATTCAAAAGCAAATATGAGAATTAGTTATGTGCGGGCCTTAGCTCCAATGTGTAGTATAAAACTAAAATAAGATAACTAAATAAGTCTAATTATTTTTAATGTTAGTGACTTATGATTATACAGGGTTTTCCAGGGGTTGTCATAGTTGTGGGACACTTCCTGGACTCTTTCTTATGGGAAGTGAACTTCATATGTTCATGGGAGCCTTAGAGTCCAATTCCCATTACATTAAGTTCATTTCACGTAAAAAAGAGTCAATTAAGTGTCCCACAGCTATGAGCTATAACTTCTGGAAAACCCAGTAGGATTTCTTTGACCAGCTCAAAATTAAAGTTTAATTCCGATTCAATTTTAAATTAAATTCAAGATTATTTGATGTACACGTAGTTCAAGCAATCTTTTACAGAACGATCATGTTACCAAATGGTGACCGCTAACTGAAAAGTTAAACTTGTGAGAAAAATGCACATTTGCTATGAATTTCTCTTCGTAAGTTTCATGTTTTGTCATTTATGTGTTTTTTAACTGAGAATAACTCCAGTTAGCAAACTTTCAGTTAAAAAATTTCCAGTGAAACACATCCAGTTAGTCACCAACTGTATATTGTAGAAATAAATTTTACCTGATTTGAACATTTGATTACGGTATTAGGCTGATAAGAAAATCCTAAAATTATGTTTTATAAGACTTGCAGAAAATAACCTTTTCTGTAGCTGTTATTAAATTTGAAAAAAAAAACCTTTTTATATGAGATAAGATGCTTAAATATATTGATATTTTACCAGCTGTGCAAGTAAAATAATCACCTTATTCTTGGGGTTTAAATGCACTGCCTACACATTATTAACCGCTTTTCAAATCCAAGAACTGTTTACCTGACTCCATCATCAAACTTTATCGTTACATTTTGGAAAATGTTCGTCGAGTGAAAGCAAAACTGCCTCTCTCCGCCCACATATTCATCTTTCGCCGGGCAGCAGCTAACATGAAACGCAAAAAAGTTAACCAGCCAAAGAGGGGCCATGAATAAAACAGTGCCATTAAAATTCGACCTCCTGTGTCCAGCCACTGGCGTGTGTTTGTTGTGTGTATGTGTGTCGTTTACAGTGCGTGAGGAAATAACGCAATATTGACAGCTAGGAAGGAAGCGGTGCGAGTCGTCCTGCGGCTTTGCAAGGGGAAACAATAAAGCAAACATTCACCTTCAAAACAGAGCAGAAACACAGAGAGAAAAAAAAACTGCCCAGGTGTGTAGGTGGAGATGATTTATAATTACATCCCGCAGTGGTTCGTAGCTTCAAAAGTGGCACAATGCAGCACGAAAAAAAAGAGAACCAAGCTGACCTTCGTTTTACAACGGAGCGAAAACGCGAGCCATCGACATCCCGCTGTTTGGACGATGGGCCCTCCATGCCCAGGTTTCGCTTTTGCGAATGGGTCACGGGTAAAAGCTTTTTGCCAAAAAGGGAAAGTCCTTCTATGGACGCGCAGAACGACCACCATGTTCTGGGGTGGGCTGCGCACACAAATGGCTCCGCAGGGCCACTGGCCGGGCACCATTTGTAGCCAGACGAGCCGGCAAGATTAAAAGAAGCGTGAATTCTGCACGTCACGTTTTGGGTTTATTTGTGGCACGGTATGCGCTGATGTGTTGGTGGAGCAAACCGGCACGTGGTGGAGAAGTTGGTTCATTCTGGGTCGTTGATACATGGTCTTGCTTTTTTGAAAAATACATTAAGACAAATTTTCGCTCTACCAGCTTTGTAGGCCTACTGCAGGTCGATTGGATTAGTGTGTGCGACGAGGGCGGTGTGATGGATTTGATGCTTATCACGCACGTACGCTGACGGTGCGATCAGCACACTGGAGTTTAAGTTACTTAAGTTTGGTTGTGTGTGTGTGTGTGTGTGTGTGTGTGTATGTTATTACGACATGCGAACGATTACTACAGAGCGGTTTGCTTTTGAAATGTACTTTCAACATTCAGTTATAATTGATGCATACATGTTTGATTCTTGTTAATCATGTTTTACTACTGCAGAAGTGGTAGAAGAGAGAATTCACTAATTATTATGTTTTTGAAAGTGAGAACAATCCAGTTTTTTATTATTTTTACCCAGATTTGATAATCAAGCTTGTATGTTTTATTTAAAATTAATAAGAATTTGATGATTGCAGGTTGTGAAAATCATTTCACATGAAAATGAAATACAAATGAATTAATCTGACGTGTACATTTCAATGACTGGCAGCAAAAATTCGGACCACTGCAATTGATTAATTTACGAGCACGAAAGGATGCACCAACAATGTAAGAAGTGGAATTTAATTTTAATTGTGAAGTTTATTGGTATCATGAGTTAAATTGCTTTTGTGTTTTTAATTCAATTTGCATATCCAATGTTTTCTGCACACGATTGCAATGCAATACTTTTACATTCGCTCACATGATTGCTTATAGCGCACCATTGGTTCAAGTAGCTTCAAAAGGTTTTTTTTATTACTAAGTAAGGCATTTCAGTTTGCAAATAGACTACCATCCATTTGTTACGAGTAAAGTCTTACAATGCAACACCTTTAAATTTGAAATTATTTCATTAAAAAGAGTAATTAATTCTCTTTTGCCTAAACAGGGTTAAGATATCCATTAAAAGGAAAAGAAATCATTATACCTTAACCTGTTTTTAGTTATTTTTCGTTTCAATACAATGTGAGATATTTATTACATTTTCCACATAAAACCCTGTTGTCTTGGTCGCACTTGAGTTCAGTTTTCACGCTCATACGAACAAGGGATTTTGTCTTCGAATGTGTCGCCCCTTTTTTACAATAGCTTTTTGTCTCATCCATCACTCGAGAGACCGTGCGGTAAGAGTGTAAAAAATCGATTGCACTTCAATCCACGTGACACCATGACGAAGTGCGAGTGGATGCTTACCAACATGCGCCTTCCTAATCCGCGTCAAAAACATCCATTTACACCTCGTACTGGGTCCATCACAGGCAGAGGTGGGGGAGGTGGCCGCAAATAAGGCACAAACAAGCGAAAAGGAACCACGTGTTTCCCTTCCTGGCACGCTCGCCTAGCAAATGGTGGCAACAGTGGCGGCTGTGCACCCAAATTGATGCCGCTGGACGGAGACAGATCAGACCATCGGCTCCACTCTCTGCCCACCAACGGCAATGCCTCATTTACTAGCGTGTTAACCACGCGCCTGGCAAAAGGGTGCCGGGTTTTGGCCAAAGACGGGCCACCGGGGAAAATCATTATATGAGATGCTTGTCACATACGGTGCGACGTCCGCGACGTGGGCTTAAAAGTGGCATTTTGTCACCGTTTGCCATCGTCGTCGTCGTCGTCGTCGTCGTCATCGAGCTTACCGGCTCGCTAACAAATGCTCTCGTTCGGTGTTTGCAATGTTACAAACTGTGCTGGTGGGTGTGTGCGGCAAGGCGATCACGAAGACACATATAATAAAGCACCTTCAGTTTGTCGTGACGGTTTAACAGAACAGTGCAAATAAAGAAAGTAACAAAAAGCGAAAAACCGAACAGAATAAGCTCGTAAGAGCATCCCCATTTCCAAAAAAGGGATACGAAGGGAAGGGGCAGACACGGTTCGGTTTGAGTAGAAAAATCCTACGATGGATAAAAGATGGCTCGTACGGCAGCACACAAGCAGCCCTCACACAGCCAGCCATTCCGTACCAGCTCCGTACGGCCAAGCAACACGCAGCCCACACAGTTTGAATTATAGTTGTTGTTCCTCGGGCGTGTTATTGTTCACCGTGGAAAATGGCGTCCCGAAAACGAGATAAACAAGACGATAAATGAAAACGAATCATCGAAGCGAACGGCAGCAACCCGCATAACCTTCGGCCTCCGCGTTTGGCTCCCACTGGGGGCCAGCAGCGGGGTACGTACTGCGAGGAAACATAATGATTATGAAACGTTGTTGTTTGGTGTCGGTCGGCATCGTGTGCCGGTGTTTTGTATGTATGTTAGCCGGTGGGTGGATCGTGTGATTTCTTTTCCCACTTGTTTCTCGCCGATGTTTTCTCGACCACGCCGGCGAACGATGATTGTGGATTATGTTGCAACCCATTCATTACCGGGTTGTGCGCGGACAGGGTGGAGGTGGGTTTTGGTTTTGAAGGATTATGCTTTGCCATCGTTTGTTTGGCGGTGCTGATGGGGTTTTTTTGCTTTGCTGTTGTCGTAGCTTTTCTCTACTTTCTGCCTTCTCCCACCGAGAAGATTGGATCCGGTAGAGCATGTGGCACACTCCGTTGTGGCTGGTGGCAATTACTTAGAACGGGCTTTTTTTTCACTCTCCCATTCCATTGGCCCGTTTTGGATTCTGTGGTGAAGTGTGTGGCCCACTAGTTTAAGTAATTAATTTCAACATCAATGAAAACAATGGACCGAAAATGAGAGTAAAGGATGCTCTCCGCGTGGGAATAGCGAGCATGCTCGTGGCGTGTCGGAGTGACGTGGTCTTGGATTAAGGCTGCTGCCTTGAATATCCAATTAGTGGCGGGATCAGCCACACAAGCTATGAGTGTATTGGTATCCCTCTTTGGCGATATAATAATCGGTTGGGCAGTTGAAAATATTGTTTGAACGGATTTTCCCTGATACGTTATAAACATAATGATAAACCCTGATAAAATTAATGGGAAAATATGAAACTGATAAATTTACTAAATATTTCTTGTTGAAAGTTTAAGTAAATTTGTCACATTTAGTAATTTTTTAACAATTTCAGGTGTCTTTCGATTAAAAAATGCCAAAAAATGACTAAAACAGCACAGTCAAGTTGATAAATTTTGACAGTGCAGAGAAAAGTAGAATTTTGATAAGTTACTATTTTTAAAATCAATTCGTTTAGAAAAGCCAAAAATCTTGTTATCAGCTTTGTGTTGTTCATCTTCTTCTTCTTTGTGTTGTTCGTTTCATAATCATTATGTAATAGCATGTTTGAAACATACTTAGTATTGAGTAAAAGCAATGATCAGTAATAGTATCATGTACATTATTTTTTTATTCATTTAAATTATTTATTTAAATTACTAAACTACTTAAATAATCTTGCTTACAAGTTTAGATTATTCAAAACATTCATGCAATTTTTGAATTTTTTTTACTATTCTCAATGACCATATAGTGTACTCCAAGCATTATATAGAGCAGCGGTCGGCAATGTCTGGTCCGCAATCCAAGTTCGGCCTGCCGCAACATTAAATCTATCCAGCGAAATGATTTGCCTGATTTTGAAATTTCATTAAATTACGTAAACCTATTCGTATACAAATTACTGGACATCTTTTAGTATGAAATTTCATACCGTCGAACTCTTTAAATTTGGTTATCGTAACATCGATTGACGGACTAATCAATATAGTCGGGCTCGAAGTTAAATTTCACGTATGCAACATTAACATCGCTTCTTCATAATAATGATTATTTCCTTTGGAAAATAGGAACGAATATTAAAAAAAAACCCTAACGAGTATGACGATTACACACTGTTGCTATTCAAGAGTAAAACGATTGTTAGGGAGCTTTTTTTTTTAAAGTAATCAGTTATCAATTTGTCTTACATGGCATTACTTGTTGGTAATGCACTATATTCGGTTCTGAATGTACGTTTGCTTCGTAAATTTTTAAGCCTTTTCTTCCATCCCCAGAATGTCGCCTATATGTTTTGCAGCATGGGATCGGTAGCAATGTTGCCGATTCTTAACTGAGGAACATTTACAGTTAGCTTTAAAAACAGTTATTTAATTATAGGAATTTGAACCTTGATTGGATGTTATAGTCACAGAAAGCATACATTATAACCGCTTTGCATTTCTTAATATGAATCAATAACCAACTCTTTTGTTTCTAAAATTGTATAATGTAATCATGTATATGCAAAAAAGTGCTTTTCCTGGCCCCGCGGCTCTCGATCATTAAGAAAATTTAGCACTTTAAATCAAAAGTTTGCCGACCGCTGATGTAGAGTTTTAAAAATAGAAAGCAAAGCTTCAATCAGAACAACATTCATACGCTAGCCAAGCTTAGCGTCCAATATCTATGCAAACAAGCAAAGAATAAAACCAACACCGAACACTACCTTTCTCTCCACGATCTATTTTTAAAACCCGGGAACCACTGGCCCGATCTTCTTTCCCTTACGCTCCAAAATCTTGAAGATGATTTCCTGGTAAAGATGGTCCGATCTGCGATAAAGTTTGCTTGACCACGGTCGATAGCAATCTAGCGACACAGCGACTCATGAATTTCTATCAGATTTTTATTTGCTTTTATCACAGCAAGCATGGCCAGCCAGAGCAGCAGAATGGCCTCCAACGACGTACACATTTTTGGTTCTATGCTTTTGGTTTTCTGGGAAGGGCTGGGCTAGCTTTTTTTGTACTTCCTCTTGCCGGTGTAGAAGCATGAGTGGATCGATGATATGCGATACGGTGAGAGAGCAAGACGAGCAAGGGCCCCACTCAAAATTTTCTACCCACACACACACATACACACAATCGAGTGGGCTCAACAAGAGACGATAGGCTTTGAACTTCCGCTTCCGGGTTGCTTGATTCTCGCCTAGAGGCATCGACTACAAATGGATATGGGTGTGTGTGTGTGTTTGTGTGTGCCAGTGAAGGGAGGTGGAGTGAAAAATTCGCATCACAATCTGAAGAATTTGTTTGTTCTGATGATGTTCTGCGATAGGTTCGGCTGCTTTAGGCTTCCATTTTTTAGGGTTTGGGGCTGGTGGCATTGCCTTGTCGTTTTTATATTCGATTGCTGTGCAAATACTACTACCAAGCGTATCAGCAATCGATACACTGGCATGGCGAGAGAGTGAGAGAGAGATAAAGTACGGTAGGTCGTTGGTGGTATCATCGAGCGAGGTGATGTGTTCTTCCACTCCGTATGAAAAACGGTTCGTTGTGTAGACAAATAAAAATGGGACAAAAAAAGAAATGCAGAAAAGAAAGCGGCAAACCTCTTTCACACTTCTTTGCCCTGTCCACGATCTACCGTGGTCGTCGGTTGCAAAGAGGCGCTTTTGCTTTGAAAATGTGGGAGGAAAAACTAGGAACCCAGCTCTTCCAGTTCGCACGAACGCGAGGATGGGAGTTGGTAGCATGGATGCATGGATAAATAGAGGAAAATAGTCTTATGCTGCGGGTGGTTTGCTAACGATTAGTTGCAGCAAAGCGGACGCACATGTGGCAGGTCTATCGCTTTTTTGCCCCCGTCGTGCCAGGTGATCTTGGCAGAGTGGTTTTTAAATTTGGCCCGAGATTTATCGCTTTGGTATTGGATTTTATGGAAGAATTAATTGAATTGCTTCAACCTGTGCTTCCGGGAAGTGGGGGAAAAAACAAAACACCCGACCAGAAGCACTGTGTTCAGTTCAGGGTTGGGGTATTGATGGTAGAGATTAATAAGTTTTTGTTGTGGGGAAATGTTGTTTCGAAATACAACAGAGGGTAATTAATTATCTGAAAAAAAGAATGTGTGAGATTGTGGATGAAAAGATAGCTTGGTAACAGCTCAAGATTGAAGAAGGGATTAAATATATATCTCAATTGATAATTGTATCTAATTTGTATAAAACATGTATTTCAATCATTTAATAATTACACTTCATTGAATCATGTGGTGTTGATTGCTTACAATTCAAAGAAAAGGTTTGATTACACATTTCATACTGATGTTACATTGTATCAACCATGCAATTGAATATCATGAATGTAACCAATCGTTACACTTCTATTGAGTGCTAAGTATTCCTTTATAACCTGCTACTATTAGTGTTCATTTAATGTACCCTTGGATTACGGCTCTTTAGGCTACAGGAAAGCACCAATCACTTAGCATTCGTGTCAGAACATACATACACACACACACAGCACAAATGAAAATTAAATTTGATTGAAAGCAATTCCTGATCATTGTCCGGGCACGCTCTTCATTCTCTTCAGGGGATGCAACTTCTGGCTCGTCATGAAACGCACATGCTATTGTCTGGCATAATTGGTACGAGAGATGTGCGGTTCGACAACCATTGTCTTAATGGATTTTTTTAAACCAGTTTCTATCTCACCAGAGAGAGCGAGTGCTGGTAATTGTATATTGTTTTGTAAGGGGCAAAACACGTGCTCGGAATGAATGAGAAAGGCATTATTAAATGAGTGAGTGCTGATAATAGGCCCATGTTTAAGAGTTTTAATTGAATCGCTGTCATTTAAGCTTGCAAACAAGTGTACTCTGTAGAACTGTGAGTGCAGCTGTTAACTTACAACTTTTCAAATGTTTATTAATGATTGAAATGATTATTATAACTTAAATATAAAAGCAATGCTTTAGATTTTAATTCTACATATATTTATCGAATAAAATACGTTTATGAGGTATGTTTATATAATAAAAAAAATTGAGTATGAGGAAAAGAAAACTGCTGCAAATATTAACACCTTTGTTAATGCACCATTACACATGACTGACTTCAAGTTTAAAATAAACAGTACACAGTGCCACAGTCAACAGTAAGCGGAAAGGCATCTCGTTGCTTTCGCGCAGGTCAGGGAATAAAAATAAGCGGTGGGTCTCGTTTCATTTCAACCAGGCTGACCTGAATAGTGACTGAATGTGACTCAAGTACGCCAAAGCAAAACAGTAAATAGGACCAGCGTGTACACAAGCAAGAACAGAAAAAGTCTGCAACCTAGAAGCCCAAGCTGAGAACAACTTTTAATTACACAAACGTAGTAGAATCTTTACCATCGAGTAAGGCGAGTCCACGCCAGCATGCTTTTGTGCTTCGTGCTCCCAACCGTACCCCTTCAAGTGTTGCCTGCTGCTGGGACAGGATTACATGGCTGCAGGAACGTCCGTCTGTTGGTGACAGCTGAGAAGCGGACCTTCCCGCCCGGTGCTTTGGGTTCAGATCTCGGGCTGGGTTTTTCTTTACGGAAGCTGCAGAGGACAGTTCTAGCATGAAGAAGGACACCGTCTCGCACACTTACACTGGATGGGTAGCTCCAACGCATACATGTGAATGTCGTCTGTACGGCCCTTTTTTTCCCTACAAACCCTCCCCTAGGTGCTGATAATGAGTGCAATTGTTATGCTACGTTCAACGGGGTACTAAAGAGGTGCGGCGATTTGATTGCAACGTGCAACGTAAAAAGGTAAAAGTGGTTCATACGGGTGCTGGATAATTGGAGCAAAATTTTCACCATCTTAAATATGAGTAAAGCAGCAAAATGTTGTTTTGCTGCGGTATTCCGGATGAGGCTTCTCGGTACCCGCATTACCTCTTTAATATGACGCAGGTTTAAATTTCCTTCGTTAACCAACAGATTTCCTATTTCTAACGAATCGTTAGGTCAAAGCTTCGGTTCCTAGTACACCGATCGAGTGCTCGTCCGAATAATAATTAGCAATTTTTGAAATAGTTTTTCACATTGCTTTAGTGCTCCCAAGTGTTGGAAAAGGGATAAAGAAGCACAAAGCTCGTGCTCTTGGAATTGATGTAATAGAATTAAAATTTAAACCCCCATCAAAACAATTGTTCAAATATGTTAAAAATTTAAGCTGTTATGACGTTTCTGTTGCGTGCATACCAGTGAAAATATGGCACGATTTTAATTAAAATTTCATGACAAAAATTCACTTAGCTCCGGGCAGCGGTTATGACTTTTTACCGTCAACAGTAACGCAAGCGTCACCCGTTATTGTACCATCACGCACCACCGGGTGTTGCATCATTTTTGCCAGAGCCGAGGACGCTTCCGGGAATTTTGGAGATGAAAAAAAGAGAAAAGAGTGGAAGTCAAAAAGCCACCATTCAGGCTAGCTTTATACCCGGAAGTTGGTAACGTATTTTTTTTCTCCTCCTCGTCGTTGTCGTAGAACAATGCTCCGATAGATACGAGTATATGAAGTAAGATTTTTCCGAATCCGATTTAACATTTTAAGGAACCTGTGCAATATGCAGCGCGGCACAAGACGGGGTTGGAATTTTCATCTCAAACATAGCTCCCAGATGTCCCGCTTGGCATGGTTTGAAGGATGGGAGGGATTAAAAATGCGAGTGTTTGTATCTGTTTTTCGTTGAAATGCTCTTGATTGTTTGGGTTTTGCGTTTTAGGTTACATTTACTTTGGCCGGGGGTATTGCTGGAAAAGCCAAGCAGTTATGTCCACAGAGTCAGTTTTGTATTACTCTTGCGCAACTATACTCAGGGGGTTTATGTTATTTGTGAACACAAAATTATTCGTAAAAGATTGTAATACTAATTCTTCATCATTCTTCATTCTTCATCAAAGTTGTGTTATTACTCCGTGTGAGAAAACGTGTGATAATAAATTAGAATCAGCATCTTGTTTGTTGAAAATGTTTCATAATAATGTGTGAAAGAATTTGTAAAAGCCGTGTCAAAAGACTATGTTCAAGAGTGGATGTATCAAACACCTATTTGCAATAATTGTAGCCTGATAGTTTGTACAGATTTTATTATACGCATTTTTTTGCAATATTGTCAACTGGTTTCAACCATTTCTATCATTCACACAGCATTGTTTTGCCATTTTGCTACAATACCATTTGCTGCGCTGTTTTGCTGCATCGTCAAGACAGAATGTTTGGTGATCATTGCAGGTAAATAATGCCCGAACGACGTACAGGCACCTTTGCAGCGTTTAAATTCCATCAATCTCGTCGGCTAAGCTTGCCTAAGCTGAACGATTTTGCGACAAATGCTGGTGAGGTTTGATGGTCCGGTTGAGTGCAGCTTCTCAGATGGATGACCCGCAATGCGGTTCGATGCAATAATACTGCAAGGGATGCATCCATGCAAGGGAGAACAAACTGCAACTGAAGATTTTTCAATAAATAGGAAAAGTTGTGGAAAGGTGAATTGAATAAATACATACACTATAGTTGATGCAGTTTGAGGAGTGTTACATTGCAATTAAATAAGTTTTATTGCGTATAAAAAGTGTAAAACTTTATGAATCATGCTACTAACCTGTGCGCTTTTAGCTTCTCTTTTATCCAGAATCCAATGCTGGGCTCCAAATTCATACATTGAAATGTGTTCTGCTCCGTTTAAGTGCAAATTAATCTGGATTAAAAGTTCCTCGGGGCGATAATCTTTCCATCTTAAAGCTTACGAATTTGTTCAGCTAGAAGTTGCGATATTCTTTCCTCCGTCCCGCTCGGTCGTTCCCCGGGCAGTCCTGCCGGCTATTGAAAACGCAAGTCTAGGATCTATTTTATAGGCACTGTTATTTCTCAGAATCGTCGGTGTTGGTGGTGGTGGGCGAAAAGCATGCCATTGTTCCCAACTCCTTGCTTCCCCCGAGAGTGTGATAAATAGAAAGAAAAACTTTATCCATGCTCTCATAATTTTCGTTCAAGCGCTGCAGAGCGCGCAGACTGATCGTTTTGGGTAGGTAGCAATGTTTGTGAATGAAAGCACGAAAACGCTTGCCTCATTATAGCAGGGAACGCTTAGTGGTTCTACTGAATATGAAGCAAGGATTATGGAAAATAATGAAAGACAGCTTTTAAGCCACGTTTTGTTCGCGTTTGAGTATCTGTGTCGTGAATGTGCTGCTGTCTCAATGTATTGTTTTGCTGTTTACTCGTTTAAACTCGTTTGTTATCGTTCGACTGTAGGGAACTCTTCATTAAAGCTCCTCCGGAAGGAAAACAAAACCTTCGGACGCGTCCAGCATTTGCAATCCTCACCCGCAATCACGCATCATTGATCCATCATCGGAAAGGAAAAGCTTCATAAATCATCTCCGGCTCCGTGCCCAATCGCTTCGAGCATGAGATTTCCCGCTTCAGCTTTCCTGTCGCCCTTTTTCAGGAACGTACGTACAGAAAATATGATATTTCTACACCTAGGCGCCTAGACGACCCCGAAACAGCGCACCTGAAGTGGTGTCGCCTGGCGGGGTAAGCTTAATTAGTCATTCTTTGGAGCAAAGTTTTATCCTCCCGGCCTCGGATCGTGCCAGTACAGAGCGCCCCAGCCATGGTGGCTTGAGAGAGAGAGAGAGAGAGAGAGAGAGAGAGCAAAAGAGAAAGGAAACGGTAAGCTTTCTATAGCCACGTTGCCACGAACCACGGCAACAACGGGCAGATCGAACGATAAGCGTTGCGTACGGGCGAAAGGCCGCCCGAACCACGGAAAACCCGGTCACAATGTTGATGAATATTTATGATGAGCTTCGATTCGTAGAAGCTTGGCCAGTTTTCTCACTCTGCTGCGTACCGGGTGGGTGCAAAAAACGCAAACCCGAGGCCGCTGGCAAAAGGTTTTCATCCCGTTCGCCGTTCGACCCGTTACTGCAGCATTTTGAGGGGCGCCGTTACAGCAGAAGAAGAATATTAATCACAAAAACAGAGAATTGCTCGGGTGAAAACCGCAGCGGCGGCGTTGAGGGTGTTGTTGTACCTGCAGTACGATCGATATGAATCATAAGCCTGCGTTTGTTTCACTCGGTTGTGGGTTTGTGTGTTGTCAAAAAACGGCACGAGAAACACTTACCACAACAGAGGCAAGAGGATGGAGCGACTGAGGATCGGTGATTTGCCTGTCGGAGCGGTGATTTAGCAAATGAGCAGAGGTGGTAAGAAAAAAGACGTGGAATGATTTTGGCCTTATCAAATTACATGCCATATTTGGCGCTACGATTGCAGTGGAGGAGGTGTGGAGAGGGGGGGGGTTCTGTTGGGGAGGGTTGTTAGTCAGGCGTTTAAATGGTTGGGTTGAATAATTGGAATCTGTATAAACGCTACTTGCTTTCTAGCCGTCGTGAATTAGGGTTTAGGTAACGATTGGAGAAATGATGAAGAACTTTAATGATTAGTCTACTTTTTATTATGTTTGTTTTCGTGTTACAGAAACTTTTAACTTGTGCTTCTGGAATGAGGAAATATTTATTATATCTTTAATGCAGGGTCTCTTGACGTTTGTTATACATTCAATTTTTTTGTCGTTCATTTTCAAATAGTTTTGAATCTCTCAAATATTATTGCTTAGGAAGTCAGTTATAACGCGGTGAGACCATGAAGATTTAAAATCTATAAGAGATAGAACAAAATGACAGATTTCGTGTCGTACAAAAAAAAAACTTCTTGAACACTTGATAGTCTGAGATAAAGGACCTGAGGTAAATTCTGGACAGTTGAGGTCCTCCAATTAGATCGTTCCCCAGCTCATAAAGTACTAAGGCTCAAATTTACAACAAGATAGCTTGTCAGCATTAGCTTTTAAGGCCAGAATAATGGATGAGAAAGACGTTCGAAGCAATTAGTGGTTTTTGACTGTCCAATAAAGGCCTCTATTAACAAAAATAGAATATGATTTCAAAGCCTGCATTTTTGACAGTTACAATCTTTGCTATTACGTGGTAAGCTCTCCTATGAGTGTCAAATCTTTGGCAATAGTTGCGATTCTCTTGATCCGTTTGTTAGTTCGTCACATAAGCTAATTCTTCCAACTAATTGGTTTCCATTACTCTTTGAACTCTTTTTGCTTCTACTCCTTACAGTCGCCTCCTATTGTTTAGGCCTTGAATGTTACTTGGTATCAAAATTTAAAAAATAATTAATTTACTTTAAGCATGTAAGGTTTACGGCACACAAATGTGTCTGAATAAATAACAAACATAAAAAACAAAAGTCTTGTTAAAGGGAAGCTCATTTCATACGACAGTTACACTTATAACTGACATGTAATTGACGACTGTGTGCCAATGTGCCGGCTGTATCATGATTGAAGTAATGAAAAGAAATAGAGCTATTTAAACTTTAAAATTTTCTTACTAGAAAGCTATTAGACGGCTTGCAAAATAGCAATTTAGAACCAAATTAAACAATAAAACGTAATGGTAATACGTTTAGTAGAAAATACATTTACTAGAGGGTTCATTAAGCGATCGTGCTTGCAATGGACCAGCCCAGCTCACGAACGTCCGTTTGATGGAAGATAATGTGCGAAAAGCCCGTGAATCCATACTCCAGAAATTGAATTAAAATCGATCCAGCAGGTCTTGGTTCGCGAGAAACCTAATCGATCCATCGATTGTGTGTTTGTTCGAGCACACGCGCCAGTCTTGTGCGCCGGAAATCGGAAACTGACAGTGAAATAAAAGCTTCACTCGGAACAATGGCGCATTTTGGCATTCTCGATTTCGTCTTTGATCAGTCAGCATCTCTTTGATGCTGCTTACCACGTTTGGTGGGGGGAAAGAGAAACGAAGACCGATCCGAAACGGATCTATACTCGCCCGTTGTCCCGATGAGTTTGTGCCGATTGTTGTCCGTTTCAGCATGATGACCACGTCTTGCCCACGTTGTTTCCGGTTCCCGTGTCCCGCCTGGCCGTGCACGGCAACCATTCGGTAAAACAATACCACCGATTGAGTGTCTAGGTGAGATCGGGTGCCAAGGATTTCCTGTGGGCAAAAATTGCCGGTCAAATGCAGGAGGAAAACGGAAATGTGTGCCTTGGTGTGTCTTGGTGGTTTTGAGAGCAGAAAAGTTTTATGTTTCCGACAGCTGTACCAAAATGCGAAGAAGCGAACAATGGTAAACCGAAGCCGGTGGAAGGAAACAAGGGTTATACAGACAACTCTTACTTCCTTTAAACTTTATCTTAAGGCACAGGACAGGCTCCGTTCATTTCGCTTCGATGCCTCCTAGGTATTCGATCCTGTTGCTCAAGCAGGCTTTCTTTCGCGTGCCTGATTCAAAAAGCAAGAGTTTGACATATTTAACAAACGGGCAGCTTGTTTAAATATTTAACAAAAAAGAGAAAGGAGTTGTTGGGGCATTCAAAGAGTACCGCCTAAGGGATGTCTTTTCATTTTAAATCCTGCTCAAATAGAAACTAGCAGCTTTCAAAAATGGCTGGCAATGTTATTTGGACTAGGTGGGTAGTTGGTTTCCTGTGTAAAATATAAACAAAGAGCTACTGGTGTAAAGTTTTCTAATCTTAATTTCACTCACTAAGCGTATGGATGAATGGGATCGTATTGATTTAAACGTTGTTACAGTGAAGATTGTTGAACTCATTCTATTCTACGAGTTTGATGGTAAGAACAATGCAAAATAAATTGAATGCTTTTAATAATGAAGAAGCTTTTATTTTTGAGGTATTTTAACTTTTAAACTACAATGCATGAAAAGAAAACATAATTGTGTATAACATTGCTGAATAGAACAAGAAACTCTATTCACAAAACCTTCTGATTACGATGATTTGCCTGCAGCAGATTAAACTTCCATTTTCCCCTACGCTTCCACCCATCATAATGAGTTTAATTTCGCCCTTTTGGTGCTTATTGCGATTAAATGATAGGGGGGGG
>SIXB01003290.1:5686-22971 GCA_007018985.1 Anopheles bwambae
TGTGTGTGTGTGTGTGTGTGTGTGTGTGTGTGTGTGTGTGTGTGTGTGTGTGTGTGTGTGTGTGTGTGTGTGTGTGTGTGTGTGTGTGTGTGTTTGTTTTTTCGTTCTCTGGGTTCGACTTACCATCTTCACCGATGCTTTGCTGCGCCTGAAAGATAGGCTACACCCATCATCCGACAACTGTCGCGTCACAACCGGAATCAACCAACTTTTTATACCGGTTGGGAGATCTGTATTACATTTTTTTGCGCTCTCTCTCTCTCACTCTCTCTCTCTCGTGTTCCATCAACAAAAACACGCCCTCACTATCATCCGGAGCCGCCGGCTACCATCATTCGGTTGCTTCTTTGTGCTAACTTTTCGACGCCATAATTGTGAAGGAGCTGTAAAGCGCCAAAGCCCCGATAACGCCTTCGAGAGAAAACCGCCCAGATCGAACGAAAGCGACAAATACGAAACTGAAATAGGCAACAAAAACTAACGAAGCCAAAAAAACCCCAAAAATGACGAATAGTTTTTTGCCCCATGCTCTTCATCTTCCCACACTTTGACAGTAAGCTACAGAGTGAAGAGAGGGAAAGGCATAAACTTCTGGTACGTCTGACTGCTTCGCAGACGATTCGTCGTGCAGGTTTGCTTATCATGGGTGCAAACGTTATTACAGACACATTCTGCCGCTGGGCAACATTGGTGCGGAATGATATTTTCTTTATTCGCTTCAGCGGTAACGCGAACGTGCCTTCGGTCGTGGTTTAAGACTCAATTCCACTAACGAGCACAACTGTTGTGCTACTTTTTTCTTCTTTTACAAAAAAGCTGCTACACGTTGGTTGCTGTTGCATTTTTGGTGCTGTACGAAAAAAAACAACTAAGCAGAGCATACACACAAAACACAAGAGCGTAACCCCAGAACTCAACGTAAAAACATGCAAAACCACAATTCTTGTATATGTTGGCAGAAGCTACACCAACATCCCGAACAATCGTTTTGATGGAGAGGTTTTTCGTTTCGCAGAACCGGGATGCATGATTCTGAAAGATGAGGGAATCAGGATTGTTGATGCTTGGAAAATGATGATTTATATACAGTTGCCAGTGCCAAATCGCTGAAGGTTGTAAGTTGCTTCTGCAACTGCCAGCAATCGCGTGGTATTGCAGCTTATATGAATAACTGGGCATGTTTTCTGTTTATATTTATTTTTATTGTTATCTATATTTTTTTAAGCAATATAAAATATATTAAAATATATATAGGTAGAAAAATGGTTATGGCGATTGTTTATAATTATGGTGCAAGCTGGTGCATATCCCACCGTTTGTATTTGATTAAGCATTATGTAGTCTTGTTATCGTCTTACAAGCTTCTTTTGCAAAATTGCACTTCAACAAGAGAAAACTGATAACGCCAATACATGTGACTAAATTGGAGCTTCAATTAAATTGGAGTGTATCATATCTTCAATACAGAACTTATCATAACACATACACTATATGATATAGACATAAAGTAACACATTTATTGTAAGTGACAGTCCACACCAACAACAAACCCCGGAAGAATTCAGGTCATACCGTTCATACAAAAACAATTAAAACATTCTTACAGAAAAGAAGATTAACCGAAAACGCACAGCAACTTATGGCCAAAAGTGCAGCAAAGATAGACAAACACGGTAACAATTGCAACAATTAACATATCGTAACCCAAAGCAGGAACGGCTTATTCATTATAACCCAAAACAGATACAAAGCGACAAGGATTCTAACGTTGTTATCAACAAAAGATAAACTAAACTAACTAAGTGACCTTCCTACATCTAACGACTTCTCATTTAAAGAGTTCAGTTATGTCCCCCTACCCAAGGTAAGGCCTCTAAACTCGAACGTTTCCAGTAAGATTTATATGATCGCCTGGACGATCAAGTGGCGATAGCTTCGCTTCGAAACAGTATCCAACCAGTGACGGATTAACACGAGTGACGATCCTGAGCGGTCTCATACGCCTATCCGAAATGTCGAGCAAGAAGTTGTATGAAATGTTTTAAGCTAGATAAAGATTGAGAAGAAAATATACTTGTTAGCAAGGGTTGGGTTCATTTTTTCTCTCGGAGAGCTGGCTGGGGCATACTGGCTCGGAGCCTAACGCGGCCGGTTAGATGGGATACTGCCTAATCCACCACTATATCTACCTATTTCGGAAACGATTCCTTAGCGGTGTTGGAAGGCCACGCTAGCCAGCGCGCGTTCAAACCCATTTGGTTGACTAATAACTTAGTCTACTTAATATAAAACTGTTATAGTCCTTATTAAGGAAAAAAGATCGATCAAATCCGAAGCAAAATTTTAATCCTTAGAGCATTTTACGTGTAGTTTGTAAAAAAAACATATTTTGTACTTGTTTAATAAAAAGTTATTAAAAACATAAAAGATATTTCACATTAAATATTAATTGTCATAAGATTTGGAAAGATTACAATGATCAAAATAAGTGAATAAAAGAAGGTAAATCAACTATTTTTTCCAAAAAGCTCGATAAGAATAAACTAATTTCTAGCTAAACGCCCTCATTGCTCGTTTCGGTGAAAGCATTAATGCAACACATTTTTTTCACCATAATATTGAGCTTATAAAAAAAAAACTATTTACGATACTATCGAAGCTGCACCGTTCGCTTTCATCTCACCAGAGGGCTGTGTGTGTGCTGTGTTTTCCCACCGAATTTCTTCCCCTCCTTCAGGCGAAAGATTGTTCCCAATAACGCCAACACGAAATGTATTCACCATTCAAGCCACCTGGTGATCTCAACCAGTCAACGGCCACCGTCTGGCGCGAGAGAGGGGTGAACCGTTCATGAATATGCAACGCCCGTGCAACCGTGCTCACGGACTCTGTTCGATGAACACTACACTACCCCACCAGAAGCCCGGCCGGAGAAGCGTATGCGTCCGGATGTGTCCCACGTCGATATCCTGTAATTTATTCAGTAGATAAACGATCGAACACAGTTTACTGAGCTGACGGTATAATGCACTTGCACGGGGAACTAAACCATGTTTACCGTGGTGAGTGTGCAATGTTTCGGCCCGGCCCCGATACCCAATGGTCCCGGTTGGTGTTGTTGCCGATGGTGTCTGGTGCATGTGCGCGCGCGCGCGTTTGTGTGTGTGTGGCCGAACGGAAAAAGAACAAAATCAATTACAACTTCGGTTCGGCAACGGGGTGAGAGGGTTGGCAGTTTCAATTGTGTATCGATTTTATCCAGACCCTTTTCATAATTAATCGATGATGCAATACTATTAGTGCTTATACAGTACGTCACCTTTTTTTCGGCACGGTGTAACGGAACGCTTTCATTAGATCATGCACTACGAATTATTGAACGTGGCATGGTGTTGCAACATTGTGCAAGCTTGGAACAAATATTTAGTGCAGGTTTGTTTTTATTGCTAATCACACGGATGTTATCATAATCAATTATGGAACAGTTTGCAACATGTGAGCCATTTCATCCATCAATTGTAACCTTTCACCTCAATAACAAATATTTAGAATCGCCCTTCATGATTATGTGTTGCGGCTAATGGCTGATGAAATCGATCCGGCTGTTGGTGACCATTATCAAAATTTTCGACCACTCAGTAGCAACTATGCAATTTATAAACTATAAATACAAAATAAACCTCCGTATCAACTTCATCCGACCGCAAAGTGAACTGCACGATACGCGTGGAGCGTTTGTGTTGCAAGTGCATGACTGGAATTTTAATGTGCACCGAAATTGCAATGCAATCGATTAGATTTGCCGCATACGCTACAATGCGGACAATGAGGCGTTGCGGATAGTTTTTGCACAGAAAGTATCTACAAACCTTCGTTCATTCTTGTACATTGTTGCACTTGCAAAGTGTATTACGTTTACTGCTATCAAATCATTTCATGAGTCGAATGTTTGCTATATGCGAACGATAATATAAATAAACTCTTTACATATAAATGAACGTTGAATACGAGAACGTTGAATTTGTGTGAATTGTTTATCTCGATTTTTCTTTCAACAATACTTACCCAAAACAGATTAGACCCATTTCGGATGGATGAGTGAAAGGGAACAGTAAAACCATCCAATTTCGTTGCACAGTCAATGTCATTACATTTCTTTTATTTTATTATTTTTTTGTTTGTTTTCATCATCAATTTATTAGCACTATTCATTCTGTCCAGCTTCCTTACTTCGCACTAGCAAATAGTAGTAGAATGTATATATACACAGGCGCTTGAAACGACAACTTTTTCACACAGCAGATTCGTGGCTTTGCACAACCGCGTGACGGTTTGTGTAATACATTCACGGTAAATATTCTAACAGCTACGCTAAGCACCAGCAAAATGTTTGCATTCCTTTCCGATTTGAATGCTTTGCTCAACCCGTGGTTAAGAAAAAGCTGAACTGCATCTTGAGAATGCAAGTGATAACGTTAACGCAAAGCTTAATCACAGAATGACACAAACATAATCATCATAATCATAATTCACAATCATCAGTGATCGTAGAATCAAGTTATTCGAGCCTGTGTTGGATTAAATTCCCACACACACACACACACACAATAGCAAGGCTATTGTTTTTTCTCCTTTTTTAACAAAAAAAACTATATTCAAAACTGTTTGAAAGAAAAAGGTTTAAATACAACAAAAAAAAACTAACAAAGTACATCGGAAGGAACGATTGGCGGCAGAACGGTACGCTCCATCATCCCTGTCGCTACAAGTCTGTTTCGATGTGTTTCACTAGATATCGGCCATTTCCTAAAGCGACTTACGTTAAATTATCCTAGTCAGGTACTTTCCATACGTAACAGCCAGGTGCGCCCCGATTTTCGTTGGCATACCAACCGTCCCCGCCAGCGAGGCTCACCGGCCGTCCGTCGAGTTACTGCAAGCACAGAGACACAGGGGCTCAGTTCGTGACCGTGCAGTACGTGCGCATCCACCGTCAGCAACCATTGCCTACCATTAATCAGTCATCTCGGGCCTAGCGATGGAACCGATCGATCATCGCCTGCTGCTGTCCGTTGATGTACTCCTCCGAGGGTATCGACGTTTGCACGATACCGTTCGAATCGCAGGACGTTTTCCACCCGTTCGATTGGACCGTCGGTTTATGGTCGGTCCGTTCCGATGATCGCTGATCGCCGGCCTCGTGGTACGACGCGTGGAAACATTTCCTGTAAAGGGTGAAATGGGCGAACAGTTATGGATGAGTTGGTTAGTTTGCTGTCTCCAAATTATGGCATCTATGGTAACGGATTTGCATCGTTGCAAAATCGTTGAGCGTATGAGCTGGACAGAGTGTTCAATATACATTTTGTTCAGATGTTTTGTGAAATTGAGCTGCATGTATTGCTACACACAATCGGCAATGGTAAAGTAAATCCGGAAACAGGTAATACTTCACCGAGATTTTAAATGATGCATGTTTCCTGATGTCTTCCTGCAATAGCTGATTGATACGTTTTGACAACTCTAGGTTTCTCACTGTACCGTACAGCACGTGGAACGTATCGCTTGAACAGCTCCAAGCTAGATGTGGCTTAGGAGCTGGTGATTTGGAATTGTATTTGTATTGATTTTCTGATTACTGGTTTTGTACTGAAAGCTGTTTTTAATTATTAATTTTTGGCATACTACGTTGAATGTTAGGCTAGCTAAAGTAAGACAGATAGCTTCATTTTATCTGTACAAGCAACATATAAGCTCCCAAACAAAGGAGGAAAAATATCTAATAATCTGTGGAATAAACTGGTGAAAGATGTATACAACTAATAAGGCATGTTTATTGAATTCCCGTACTCTCCACGCTAGAAGAAAATAAGTCATCTGTATGCTAAACATTCACCAACGGTTTGTGAACGCTTCCCTTCCACCTCCAGACACTTACCTCCACAGCACTATCGCCAGTATGATGAGCAGCAGCCCGAAACACCCGATCACGATACCGGCCAGTATGACAAGCTCCTGATCGACGTACGGATTGTGTCTCAGCGGAGGCGGCTGATACTGTTCGCAATTCGCCCGGAGTGCAATCTGTACCAGGAAAAGAGAACATACCATACCACCACCGAACCACAACGATGGTTCATCGTTAAACAACCATCAGCCAGCAATCGGCGTACACAAAAGCCTACCTTTATCGGTTCACAATAGGTGCCGAGGACAACCTTTTTCGGATTCACCGTGCTTACGGTCGCCCCACGAACCTTCACCTCGTACGCACTGTTCGTCGTCAGGTTGGGAATAACCATCTGCCAATGAAAGCGCAAAAAAGGGGATTTATTACTGAGTCCAACCATCTCGGATGGGGAAGAAAAAAGCACGAAGAAAGCAAGGGCGCCCGCAAAAGCCAAACAATAACCTACCGACGTCTCGACGATGGACGCATTGGCCGAGATGCGTATCTCGTGCGTATCGTCGTACTCCAGATTGCGGTAGTTCACGATGTAGAAATCGATCGACGAATGGTAGACGCGCGGTATCCGCCAGCTGAAGAAGAGCGTATCGAGCGAGTGGCAGGTGAGGTTCAGCACCTTCGGTGGACTCGGCCCGCCGACGTCCGTGCGCAGCGACACCTCCGACGGTTCGCCGTCGTACTTTAGCGTGAAAGCTGTCACTATGATCCGGTAATCCGTGAAGGGCTCTGTACCAGGGAAAGCAAAAGATAAATACACAACCGAGCCTGGTGCACCGGTCTCCTCCCCGGGTGACCAATTGCGCGATTACTCACTCAGATTTGTCAGCGTGTAGTAGAAGACCGAGTTTTGGGCCGCATCGTTCTTCAGGATTGGCAGATGGAGCAGCGTTTGATTCTGGTAGACGTAATACACCCGGTACCCGTGGATGACACCGTTCCGTTTTTCCGGCTCGAGCCAGCTGATGCGGATCGTCGTTGACGTGATTTCCAGCACACTGAGGTTTCTCGGTTTGGTCGGTACTGTTCGCCGCAAACAAAAGGACACGGAGCGAAACGATCAAAGGGAGAATTAAATGTTCGCCAACTTCTACAGAAACTCCAGCAACACACTAACACACACACACACACACACAA
Source organism: Anopheles bwambae (assembly GCA_007018985.1). Taxonomy (NCBI): domain Eukaryota; kingdom Metazoa; phylum Arthropoda; class Insecta; order Diptera; family Culicidae; genus Anopheles; species Anopheles bwambae. The sequence goes on from SIXB01003290.1 coordinate 12,789, forward strand.
ACGGCGTACTACCAATTAAGAAGTTTTCAACCGCTTCATTCCACCGTTTGGGGGAACTGTTTTTATACTTGCTTCGGTTTAACTCATTCTCTAGTCTTTGTTTGGACAATTTTATTTATGGCGGAACATTCCAACTTTGCATTTCGTCACTTGTGCGGGAGTTTGCTGAGCATAACAGTAAAAAAGAAAACAGCAAACAAACCAGCATTTTTCGATAAAGTTCAATGCAGGTGGAATTTTAGCGCACTCGTTCACATTTGAAACTCAATACACCGGGCGGAAATGTTTTAGAAGGCCCGCATTATCACGCTCAAACCATTTGGGTAATGTAATTAATAGGTATTTGTTTTTGATTCTTGACAAAACCTGGTTATTTATTACCAGACAAAACATTAAAATTATATTGTTTTCTAAGCCGCCTAAAGCTATGCAATTATCATGACAAATGTAGTGGCAATTATTCTAAAACGCCTAAAGCTATGCAACTCTCCTGTCAAATGTATGGCATTCCGATAAAACTACTTTTCTTTGAGCAAACGATTAAGCTAATTTGATTGCCATGCCTTCCCCATGTTTTAACATGATTGTGAAAATAAAACATTTCCATTAATACTGATTTATGTTCCCGAAACCTGGCCAACAATAAAGCTTAAGCTTAATTCTTATTTCGCTGTACCAACACTACGCTTAAAGCATCCTTCTTTCTTTAAGGAAGCAAAAAAAAAAGGTCAGCCATAGATGAAGGATGGCATCGGCAAACAGGCTCAGCGCCCTCATTTCCACCCTTTTGTATTCCCGGAGGTTGCGGGAAAAGTTATCCATTTCCCATTTCCACGCCCTCTCTTCTTCTACTTACCACCTTCGTCGGTCATCACCAGCACGGTCGTCGGTGGGCCTAATCCCTCGGGATTAAACACCTGTATCGACACCAGATACTGCGTGTACGTTTCCAGGTTGTGTATCTCGTGGCTCTGTAATAGGCACCAAAGTGATGGGAAAGAGCGAGAGAGAAAGAGGAAGAAAGAGAAAAACAAATGTTTGATTTGAGTGAAATTGAAAACGATCTTGGTGGAGGTTGGTATGAAAGGTAAGAATGTTCAAGCGAATCCGTCGTCCCTGACTTTACTTTAACATTGAAGCTTTAAAAAAGCCCTTCCAAACAGCAAACAAAATATCATTATCCAAGAGAGAGAAAAAAAGACATGCAGCGTTGGTTAGAAGGGCAGTATCTCAAGAAGAACGCAGCGAGTGGTTTCAGGCTTCGTTCCTGCGTGTTTTTTTTTCGCCCACTACCAGTACCACAGTTTGACATGTTTCGTCGTTTTCGTCGTCTTTATCGCGTTCACCGTACCATTGATAGTAACAACTCAAGGATGAAAAGTGTCGCCGCGTCGGGCCCGATGGAACCGGTAGCCTTTGGACTGCCGAAGCGCAACCGTACCCGCTGAGATAACATGCAAACGGTGGAAAAATGGTGTGGCAAGTTTATGAATAATGTGAAATTATGTAGATTTATCGTACAGCACTCGCACTCTCCGGCCACTCGCGACCCAGACCAACCGCCCCGGGGCCCATTTATTTCGGACCGTATCCATCGCAACATCGCACAGCATCACGTGTGGGTAAGGGTGGCGGAGCTGGAAAGCTTGCTGCATAGCGCTGAATAAACATGAACGTACCACGGGCACATTATTGTGATTGTGTGTGTGTGTGTGTGTGTGTATCTGTTTCTTTTTCTTCGCCCTCGCATTCGGTTTCTGTAGCGAAAATTGTAAATCAAGATGAACAGATATTTTATGAAAAATTAAAATTCGTAAGTGAGCGAAAACTGCATAATAATGGCAGGTCCACAGGTTGGCAGGGCTCGAATCGGAAGCAGAAGCGACTGTGCGCTCACGGTACGGAACGTTCGGTACAGGTTTGGTTTCATTTTCGGTTTATGATGCGCATTAATCATAGCAAAACATTTTCACATCGCAACATGTGTACGGAACAAACCAACAAAAACACCGAAATGGTGTCTCGTTAGTGTAACATTGCTGTTTCGTACAATTTTGTAGCTCAAACATTTTTGTTTTACATTAAAATTGACAGTGACAAGGGATATTTTAAACACAAACAAACATGTTCTTGTGCTTGCAAAGAAAAACTTTGTCTCCGATTCAAAGTACAGTTCCCAATTCGTACGGCCCTTACGTTTGTTTGGGAAAGTTCCAAACAAAAAGCTTCACATAAAATCAATTTTAATTTCTCTATCCATCAATCTTGGACATGGAACGCATATTTCGAGCGCTTCACTGCCGATACTGGATCGCTGGGTCGGAGAAAACAAAATGTCAGTCCCGTTCGTTTTCATTTTATTTTCCCGTTTTCCTCCTCCAAAAACTTTCCCACCTTCATCATGCGAGACACCAAGCACAATAGGCGTACGTTAAGAAATGGGGCAATGTCACAAGATTTGACACGCGTGTTACATCGACGGTATCATGCACGCTTCTTTCTTTCTTTCTTTTTTACATTTCGTACAAGATTGTCAGGTCGGAGCGCCATCGGCTAAAAAAACACAACGTGAAAACCTGAGTTTGAAATATAAAGATAAAAATCCGTCGCCAAAAAGTGAAACGAAGACACACGAAATTATCTATCGATGCGCACGTTAGCGAAATCAATCAATGATACCGTTCGGCACGTGGGTAGTTTGAGTGGGACGGGCGGAATCTACGCGCCGAATCACTTACCTCGACGGTGCTGTCGCGAATGTAAATCTCCTTCACGTCGTCCGGATGGCGGTCCCGCGTACGGTACGTTATGCGGTAGCCAAGAAACTCGCCCAGAATCGTGTCCGGTGGCGGCGGTTTCCAGGAGATGTACACCGAGGTGGCGGATGTGTTGTGCGCTATCGTCGTTACCGGCTTGCCGGTTGGTGCTGCTCGTCGATGGTGGTGGTGGTGGTGGATCGTTGATTTATTTCATTCATTTTTCGTTGCGTTGATTTCAATCGGTACCGGTGCACGGAGAATGGAAGATAAGTAAAAGATAGGCGTTATACAGGGGGAGCGTATATGTTAAGTATATTGTTTGACTATGGGATGTAAAGTATCCGCTGCTGGAGTGGAGTATGAGCATAATGATGATTTATTGAAGAAATGGAAATTTAAATTATTAAATGCGTGTGATATGATAGCTCCCGCTCTTCGCGTGTGTGATGTGATAGCTGTGGAAGGAATTTCGCAACGCTGTTTAGCAAGTTTGCAGAATTTTTCGCAATTTTGTACACTTAGTTGATACATTACATATTACACCTTTACTTGTAAAACAACTGCACAGCAAGAACCTGAGACTGCACATATGAAAAAAAGTATTTGTATTGTATTTCTTCAGAACAATGCATTTTTTAGACTTAAAGCAGCGGGTTCAACGGGAGGGAATTCTCCCCAAAGGAGAATTGTGACATGGTAGGGCGAGGGGTTGTGGGTGGAATTTTCGTCCAAAATGTCACAAAATTCAATGGTCCATAATTAGAATATTTGTATCATCCAAAGTAAGAATCGAAAAAACGATGAACCATCCAATCATCAGCTGTAGCTGAACATTGTAGAAGGTTGATGAAAATGTGAAAATGCTAAAATTTGCAGTGAGTTTTGGGCAGTGAGCAAAGATTATTCGATTCCGATCAGCGATTCGTTGAATTATGTTGCGCTAACGGCTTTGCCAACTCAAGGCCAACTCAATACAATAGATGAAGCATCCAAAATGACATGTGATGTTCGTGGGAAGAATACAAAAAAAACCTTATTAACCTACTAATATCTAAATTTTGGGTTAAAAAACTTGTAGAACTTGTTCCCTTTCAAACCTTTAACTTTGAACCGCTGAAGCGGCGTGAAGAAGTGAGTGGCTGAGAAAATAAAATGCTGCATGCGAAACAAATGCAGTTTCGACACGTTTAGAAATTTAAAAAACCGGATCGACAAAAATCATGAAATTCCCAATCTGGACCGTGCAGAATCCCCTCCCTCCTAAAGTTGTGAGAGGAGAACATAATCGTACATACACCCACATGGAGGGGCGGAGGGAAAGGCTGCAAAAAGGTTAAAAACCACTGACTTAGAGACTTTGCGAATGTTTGACTTTATGCAAGCCATGCACCTTCAAGCCACAGAAGTCACAACAAAACGTAAAAGAGTGCCCCAGTTTTGAGAAAAGCTAAAACTTGTACGCGAAATCAACTTACGAGATCAACTCCTGAGATCAATGTCAACGTGAAAACAAACAAACAAGCATTGTGTTCAATCGTGACTGCTTTTGTTGTCTTCTTTCCAATAAGTATGTTTTGTCTTTTCACTCAATCAAGCCTTTTGAACACAATAAACAACTTCATTCTTTACGTAATATTTTGATAAAAATAATACAAACGTTCCAAAAAACCAGCTTGGAAACATAACTTCTCACTGCTTGGAAACCCCATTTAAAGCACACATTAAAATGGGAGCAACTTTTTCTCTCTGCCATAAAAAAACACCCCATCCTGCCAACGCATAAACAGCAAACAGAAACCCCTTTTGATGGGTGCACGGCGATAATTGCTGTCTGCGGAACGTCCGTCCCCAAATTCTACCCCTACCATCCCCTACCCTCTCCAGCTCCCCCACCCGCAAATACCCGAAACATTCCTTTCCGTGCGAAATGTGTTATATGTGTCGGTGTGTTTACGCTGCTTGCCCCTTTCCGGTTCCGACACCGACTGCTAGCGCTCGCGGGGCTTCGCAAATCAACGAACGTCAAAACAAATACACACCGGGGTTAAACGGTACGCAAATCCCTTCAAACAGTCTTCGGCCCCAGCGCACCCGAAAATGGATCCCCTTTTTAGCGCGAAAAGAGCGAAGAAATGCTGCACATTGCTGCTGTACCTGGCTCCGATGTTCTACCGGCGACGGCGACAACAACGACGACGACGACGACGGCGAAAGGCGAATCGTTTTAATTTATGCAAATTTATGCCATAATTGTAATTAAATGGCGCCACACGCGAGCTGGCGGGAAGGCAAGGGCGGTTCGCTTTCTCTACACCCCCCCCCTCTCCTCCTCGGAAAACACCTCGCCAGGTGTGGGATCGACCCATTTGCCAATCACACTTACCGTTTCCGGAATTGTTATTAACTTTCTTGGGGCGGTAGCAACACGTAAAACACGCGCTCGTAAAAGATTGCTTTAAAAAGCAGTTGGCTCAGCTGCTGCCCGTGCGAAGGTGTACGCGAGGTTTGTGTGCTTTTTTTTCGGTTTTGTTTTTTTTTCCGCCCTCATCCTCATGTTTTCCAGCAAGACAGACAGGTTGCCTGCCCGAACCCCAGGGCCACGATTAGTGGATGAGGGTTTGCGGAAAGAAAATTCTTCGCATTTCTTTACGTCCCCAAAAGAATGTTTCTCGTTTAGCAAATTAGAGCCGAGTGAAGCACATCAAATGCTAATTTCAGGCAGCAGAATGTTGCCAAAACAAAGATCGTCAAACGGGAAGACGGTTCGGTAGGGAATGTTTCATTGTGGTTTTCTTTTTTGGTTTGGTTGTGTTGCTTCTTGCCTAGACGGGCGGATTCGTGGCTGGCGTGGCGCCTTGCAAAACGAATACGAAATAATGCTCTAAACTTTCCCATTACAGAAAACATGACGGTTAACAACAACGGTGAAGCATGTTCCGGGCAATCGCGTTTAAGCTGTGCTGTTTCGGAGGAAAAGTCATGTCCTTCCCGGAGCGAGGATTATTGGTGCAGTGTTCGAATGTGTTCGAATGAATCGTTCAATGTTGGCATTGTTTCTCGCGAAGTTGTCTTTTCCGTCTGATCAAGTGTGCTTTCAAAAACTTTTAATTTCTAGGAAAGTTGTGCACGGTCTTTGTGAATTTGTTCGAATAATGCTATGATGTGACTATCATAGATCATAGGATAAAATATTCCTTGAATTTTCAATCTCATTTCCAATTCAATGCGATTTTTACTTGAAAGTGTAGAAGGGTAAGTGTGCCAATTGTAGCTATAGCATCAATTATGGCTACAACGTACAATATTTTCGCTCTAAAACAGTCAGTTTGCGTCTAGAAACCAAGGATAGAGTTTAGGTTATAGATTTCGAAGGATTAGCCCCATCGAAGGGCATCCTTTTGAGGTCTGAGAACAAGAAAAAGTCGCTGGGGGCCAGATCTGGAGAATACGGTGGGTGGGGAAGCAATTCGAAGCCCAATTCATGAATTTTTGCCATCGTTCTCAATGACTTGTGGCACGGTGCGTTGTCTTGGAGGAACAACACAACACAAAAGTTGCTTGACAAAAGACGCTCTGTCTCACAAACTAATTGACATACAGACGTCAAATTTTGACACGAATCATTTGAAGGTTGGTAATATATAAAAAAAATGCATTTAATACTAGCGGCGCCATCTATGTGTCAGACCGGGGACTTATCAGCCAACCTGTTAATTAGTACCTTTTGATGCAATTTTCAATTGAAATTTTCTACGAATTCGACTATCCCTGAATAAAAATAAAAATAATCTCGTGTTCTTTACATTTTATGCTACAAGAAATCATATAAACTTTTAAAATTTTACCGAGTAATTATTTTTACTAGAGTAAAATCGGTATCTTGATGGCATGATATAGCCATAATTGGTACACTAACCCTAGAAATGTAAAATATATATTTCGTTATGTAATTAGATTTAATGAAAGTGCTTTTATGTGACTTTTTTCTATAAAATGAAAGCCCAGCAAATGGAATCTTCTTCTTGGCTTTTAGATATAATTGATATCGTTAAGAATGTTATTATGCAAAATATTATATTTTCTAATTTAATATAACACTTTTCCATTCAATTGACTTTCACCACCTTTAAAGTTGATTCAATATTTAACACAAGCAACTCTATTCTAAGTAAAACTTTAACGTGTGTGACACTTCTTAGATTGTCCCACTGAATTAAACGAAACCCCCTTCACATTCTAACAAAATCTACACTCACAGTACCTTTCCGCAAAATAAACCAATTTAAACATTCAACGCAAACGCATAATCTCTTCGTCACCCCCTTAGCACTTACCTTCCCGCAGCGTCACGAAGTAGTATGACTCCTTCGAGGGTGTACTATGTCCCAGCTCATTAACGGCAATGATGCGAAAGCTGTACACAGTGAAGGGTAGCAGTTCCGTCACCTGGTACGTGGTTAGATGTGATTTAGTGTAGATCGGTGGCACCTGATTCCAGTCTCCATTTTCACCGACCCTGCCAAAGACAAGCGCACGTTAGTGTGGGCACCCGTGAAGGGTATCTATCTATTGACCCTAGCTTTACACCGTACAAACGCCCGATAAACGTACCGTCCCTTCGAAAGACAACTTAGTTTGCTTTCAAAAACTCATACTATCACATTGCAAATCGAAAATTCATTCCGGCACGAGCCGCTTTGATGTTAGTGTGAACACGGTAAACGAAAAAGAAAAGAGAAGAGAACACCGAATCCTCCCTGTTTCTCCTAAAATTTTGACATTTCATTTCGGACAAGTTGCTGCTAGGAGGGCACCCGGCCAGCTTGCAGAACCCTCCTGCATCGGTAAACCAGCAGCGACTCTACCAATATTTACCTTGTTTCGATGATGAAATTCGTAACCGGTGCGTTCCGTGCGTCCTGCGAGTGGGCCCACGATAAATCGACGGAACGTGACGTGAAGCTTACCACCAGCGGTCGCCCAGGTGGATCCGGCACGTCTGTGAGCGGGCGAGAAAAAACCGGGAACGTTGTAAAAAGGGGAGAGGTAAAAATATGGTATCCAATTTACCAATCTGCTATGTGCAGAGAGAAAGAGAAAAAAAATAACAAAAAAATAAAGGGGAAAAAACAGAATGAGAGATGAAACTCTTACCCTGCACTAGCAGATCCGCTATCGCTTCCGGACTGTGCCGGTCGTTGAACAGACAGGTGTACTCGGCCGTATCGGCCGAGCTGGTTGGGCTGATGTGCAAGCTAAAGTTGCCCGGCAGCAGCGTGATCTGTGCAGCGACAGTTAGAATGTAATGATAGTATCGTCCAAATAGCAAAATTTAATTTCTAGTTTGAGTGACTTTGTGCACCGAGTTTGTAGGGGGGGGGGGCAGAGTTTGTAGCACAGGTACGTGCAGCTACCAGGAAGACCGAGCTTTGAACGTACCGCAACAGTGTGCATCTTGTTTGTATATGATGAATAAATATGTTGTAACACAAAATGTTGCACAAGGGCAAACATAGAATTTGCTCATTAAGTTGATTAAATGCAAACAGTACGGATCAAGACACGATTCTAACTGAACCATAGGAAGTAATTTGAATGACATGTAGGTTCATAGTCGAGTGTTGTCGGGGGGTATTTTTTCAACAACTCTAAGCAAACAACCACTTCCATATTGGTTCGCAGTGATTAGATTTGGGTAGCAACGCACTTCACTTCGCTGGTGGTTAAACTCCAACGCAACAAACGAAACGTAGAGCGCTCGCACGTAGTATTTGTTTGATTGTAGTTTAACAGTTTCCATAGTGCTGTTTGATGGATAAAGCCAACAAAAAATCGCTCTACCCTTCCCACATCCATCAACACACGCACAGACAACAGTTAAATCAAGCAGATTGGAAAGCTTACCCTCGGGTTGTTTACCAGCGGCGACCCATTAACGTACTCGGCTACGGTTTGTGTGGTTTTCCAAATGAGCGTATCGATTAGCGAGTGCTCGTTCACTCCAGGACAGCTGATGGTAACGTTCCGGCCGGCCACGGCTACGTATTTAACGACCGGGATGTTTTCAATATCTGTATGGTTTTCGGAATAGGGGGAGAGAAATAAAAAAAAGAGAGTCAAAAAGGGCAATGGCAAAGGATTAGGTTAGAAACATTGAATTAAACAGTCAAATCGTTGTGCGAGGGAGAGTCCCATTTTAATGCTCTAACAACAGTGCTCATCACCAACACGCAATGCATCGTTACAATTTCTGCTTTGTTTCCTAGACGCTAGACGCAGTGGCTAGTTGTAAATGCAGCTAGAAAATTAAAAATTATGAATATGCTAATAATAATTCAAATGTCTCATAAATTAAAACCCGTCACAAAAACAGACACACACACGGGTCGGCGTGTTGGAAAATTAATTAAAAATTATACGATTCGATGGCAAAATAAAATAAAGTGTTCGAAAGCGAAACACACGGCGGGCGGCGGGTTGCGCGCGTTAAAACGGCCAGCGGCCACCGTACGAACAACAAGCCCATAACTTTTTATAGCCCCTGCCCTTGGCATTAGCGTATGGAATCGTTCCGGCTAGGGCTAGGGCTACCGCGACACCCGGCCACACCGGCTGCACGCTACAATGGAAGGTGAGGTTTTGCTCCATTATGCGACCGACAAAATGGCACCATTTGCCCGACATAAATCAACGTCAAGCCCGTACCGAACACGGGTGCCGAGGACTCGGGGACACGGCTGACGACGACCAGTGTCGCATGTGGCTGCCACGAGCTGGCAAGTGTCGTGCCATCCAAAAAATACAGCCCAGCCGGCCGTACTATTGCCGGAAATCACGATTCAACGTCGCGCGCGCGCGCCTGGTCTAAAACATGGGATGGCCAATTTCTCTGCGAAAAGGGTTTCGTTCGTTTCAGCTCGGCGCCCTACTTCCCTACTGCGCCGAAATGATGCGGGACAGGGTGAACGTGAGTCGGGCAAGTCACTAGAGAGTGGGGGGGGGGGGGGGGGGGAGTGAACTGCCGGTCCGAAGCAACGGCTACATAAATCAAACATAAACACACGTACGTTGGAAAAGCGATCGCCAAACCCAAACTCGGAAAGGAAAATGCGAGTTCTCTGCCATAGGGAATCGAATGAGGAAAAAAAACACACACACACAAGGGACTACTGAAAGTGCACTGGGGCTGTTGAAAATGCAAACGGTAAATTTGTATATTTGGTTCAACCCAGACCCAGGTCGGGGTTAAGGACATGAAAGTAAAAGGCACCACATGGAAAGATAAAAGACTTTCGACTTCAAAGGTGAAGCAGTGATTTTTCCACCCGACGGTTCAGTGCTTTTGGTGTGCTTGTGTGTGTGTGTGTGTGTGTGTGTGTGTGTGTGTGTGTGTGTGTGTGTGTGTGTGTGTGCGTGTGGGTGTG
>SIXB01003291.1:0-22866 GCA_007018985.1 Anopheles bwambae
TCTGTTTCACTTGGACGTGGGGGAGAAAAAAAGGTGGCAGTTCCGGAATTTGGTTCCAGTCCGTCGAACAACAAAACGCTTCAACGTGGATGGGGTTCGTTGCTCTGTTTTGGGTGAGGCCTGCTCAAATGTATGGTCTGTTGGTGAAAACGCTTTGATCTTGAGCCGTTCCGACCGCATTCATTGAACTTTGTGCCGGAATAGCGTTATCTCGCCTAAACTATGATACAGGGTTGACTAGCTTAGCGAAGGGTGTTTAGAGTGTCAAAGACGCATATTGCTTGTAAATTACGCATTCACGCATCTTTTTAGATATCATATGAGTTTATTGTACAAAATGTACCAGTTACCTTTGGTTTCAATATTTTGAAAGATATAAGTTTGATTGATTTATGTTTATGTTGCAGTAAACGCTGATTAGACAATGTACTATCTCTGCGATCGAATCCGGAAGTAAATGTTCTGCCAAGCTTATATTATCTGTAGAACATTGAAGCTAAATATTCTTCGTAGGTTTATTTATTTTAGTCGATTCCGATACGCATTTGCAATCGATTTTGCGCTTTTGATAGTCATGATGAATGTGTGGCATTTAAACGCTGAATGAAAAATAAACCTCCATCCATCGTTCCTTTTTTGCATGTGTGATTGTGTTGACAAAAGTAACAACATTGAATAAATCGTTCGGTGTGCTGTGCGTACCGTACGGAGGCCGCAGAATATTCTATGCCTTTGTGGGATTAATGGAACCGATAGGTCCATCCTTCCGTTTCTCTCGTCATTGAGTAAGAAGAAAGGTGTTGATGTTTGTAGCGATTTTGTGTGTTGCGTTTTTTCTTTGTTTTTGTTGTTGTTTTTTTTACAAGATTAGCTACGGTTCACACTTTTTACTCTTCACGCAACATCGGTTTCATACGTTACGCGCCGTTAGCCGCGAGGCACGGCTAGAGATAGCATGATGCGGACCGACCGCAGCGAGGTTGATTGATTGATGTGAATGTAATTTGAAGGATTGATTCTGTTGTGATGCTGATCTTTTCCTCGGCTTTCGACCAGTTTGCTCTTGGTAGCTCTGTTTTTTTGACGCTTGTCGTGTTCGCGGATTTTTGCGTTTGTAGATGTGTTCGATATTTTAGCCTGCGTCTGGAAAATATTGTAGACACGAGCGCGCACGCTCTGTGCTTTGCTTGTAGCGTTTCGTTCTCATCACTCACGCGCTTCACTTGCTTCTACCGTTTTGCTTGCCCCAAACGCATTCGAGCTGCTGTTTCGAGACCTGCCACCAGGTCGACATGATAATGTTTCCTTCTGTGTGCGTATCTTTTGGTTTGAGATGTTTTGCATTTCGGCTACTGATTCGTGGCGTGCGAGGTTAGGTGAATTCTTGTCTGCTTTTGTTTCTCTTATACCAAAACTGATGGAACTGAAAACGATAGGATGTTGGATTTCGGTAGCCGTCATGCTTTGTAACTTATTGCAAGCAGTATCGCAAGGGTTGTAACGATGAAATCGGAAACTTGAGACGAGACCTGAAGTCAAAATTAATTAGTCTCGGTAAGAATTAATGTTCAATAACGTGGGACAACAGAGATCAGCTGATCGTTACTCTTTTATTACATTTGGAGTTACAAAACGCTCTTGATTTTCAATTTTAAACTTCACAATGAATCTTAGCCAAACAACAGCAAACTACCTGATATGCTTCGATTCTTTTATCTTTATCTTAATTTCTAATGCTATGTTTAACCAATATGGGTCTATTGAATTTAAGTTTAAAATAAACAAACGTATTATTAATGAATGCTTGATGTATTAAACTTTATCATTTTATCAGCTTCAGTTTATATTTAGATGTATTAATTGTTAGTGCTTCTAATTAGTGCTTTTAACAGTAATATTGTTGACAAATGTTTTTATTAATTGGTTATTTTTGTTCAATAATATAATATAATATTATATTTGAAAACATAAAAACGCAAAAAATGGGCGCTACAAAAACTAAATGCGAAATAACTATAGCTTAACATGTTAGTATAAAAAAGCTCTGATAAATATTATATCCACTCCTTCCTAAAGTTGCTTTTAATGTTTAACAAATGTTATGTTTAATCGAATCTATCTTCAACTGTTAATTAAAAATGGTTCTACACTGAAATACAATTATTTAAACTACAGCTATTTGTTATGTTACATGAAAGTTTAGAATTTAAATAGAGAAATAATTTACTCACTTTATTTCCCTTCATAACATGGCGGAGACAGCCGGGATGGAAAATTCCACGATAAAGCTAACCGCAACGAATGACCACAGCATTGTGAAGCCGAGCAATCATGGCTGGTCGAAAATTCTACTCCTACCGTTTCTATCCTGTTGGGCATGTGCATAATAAGATGAGGTGGGTGTGAGAGGGTATGACAGAGGTTACATTCCACTTCCATTTGGTTCGTCAATGGTACCGCATAATATTCACTTCCAGCCCCAAACAGCAGCCATATGCTTAGGTTTGGCAGTGCACGAACATATGGAATAGATGGGATCGTATAGTCGCGAAGTGCGGTGATGTATGTATTCAGCAGCGATAGCATTGCGTGGTTAAAACGCCAAGCCTCCCTCCTCCATACCACCACACTATACCACTACATTCAGCCAGCTTTAGACTCCGTGCGTAACGCCCGCCTGTGACTGTGTATGGGTTCCGCTTGTCATCGGTTGATTCCTTGTGCACGGATTGTCGGTCGAGAGGGGTTCGCCAATGCTGTATAGCCCGGTGGTGCTAAACGGTAGCGCTGGCCCGGTGGGCTAGAGCATAGACCGTCGTTGAAATACGTGTGCGTTCTTTTGCGTACGCATTGCGATGCTCACGAACTCCCGCAAACCGGTCATGGCCATCAGCGTGCCGACGGTCGTCGTCGGTGTCGTCAATTGTCACCGGCGGTTGTGCCAGTTAATTAAATTATTGGCATTGAAATTAATTCCCGACGATCGCGTTTTTCGATGAGATGCGATGGTGGAGAGCAAGGATGTTTGGGGAGTACTGCTAATAGGTCGGCACGGCCCTAGCCGAATAGTTTCGCGATTTCATGCTGGTGCGATTATTTTACCCCTGCTTTGCTTTCAGGTTGTTTTTGGTACGCACGAACGTTACCGATTTCCTGCCAATTTTGTTGTCGCTGCGTGACAAGAGAACAATTTTGTGGCGCAGTTATTGTACTAAATAAGGTGCACGAAATGAAGGATGATTCGGTATCATCAACTCGCAAATGGGTTGAGTTGCAAATATTTGTCTTTTTAGAAGTTAATGTTTAAGTTCATTCAAATTTTAATAGTATAAAAGGCACATTCATAGCAGAATATGCTGCGATGGATCTGTTTCAAGAACTTATTGTGAGTTCTTAAAACAAAAACTCTAGTTTAACGCATTTTATGTTCTTGTGTTAGTAATTTATAATACATACAAAGTTAAAAATCAGCATGTGTGGTGTGGCAATATTAGTCGAAATGTTGTGTAAATTAACTGCGTACGCTCAAAATATACTCAAAGTTCTATTCTAAACAGTTATTTTACGATTGAAACCTATAGCTCGCAGACACTTAACAACCCTTAATAAGCTTCGCGGGACTCTTGCGTCTCATCGCTCCGACATTGTATTGTGTGAAAATGAGCATAGTAAAGGAGGGTTGTTAGGACTAAAACTAAACACAAGTGAAGCACACGTAGGCCCCAAGCAAGGGCAAATTCAACGCCGACGTCACAGCTAGCGTGCGAAACATAATCGGCCGGTAATTTGATCGTAGAGTTGGTTAATTATTTATTGAAGGCTGTTTGCTCCTTTGCCGGGTCGCTTGTTTGTTTGGCAAAACGCATAAACCTTCAATCGACGGTGACTTGATTATCGTCATACTGCCATTGCTCCGACGCTACGTCCTGATGATTGCTGAGGTAAACCATTTTGGAGCAAAGACACCAGAACGAATATGAAGCATAGAATTTGGTTTACCAAGGCTGCGCTAGCACCTACTTCAGCGAGGTGTACTTAGTAAACTTACTAGTCTACTACTGAAGGTGGTTGATTGCGTCGTTTCATTTAATATCATACATTTTGTTTTTGTACATGGTTTGCATGATCATTTAATGAGTTAGCTGAAGTGAATTAATTATATGTTGTAATGTGTTGTTTAAAAAGAAAAAACGCCTTTACATCAACAGGATCTTTTTCACTGAGCACTAGTTAGGCGTATTATTTTTGTTTTTGCATCATTCTTTATTGACAATGGCGCTCTTAGTATGAATGCATTTCGATTATATTTGGTCAAGCAATAAATTTGAGTATGGAGGCTTTTAAACATAACTCAAGAAGCAATGTTTCGATAGCTGAAATATCTAAAACATCGAACGATAACTTCGGCGACATAAAGACTAATTACGACTACCCTTAGTATTGAAAATCCGCGTCGATGTATGCGATTGTGTTATCACACGTATGTTCATTATTCACTGCCTTGCAGGTGTCATTTCCAGCAGCAGCACCGTATCAATTCGCGTTACGGAACAACCGACGTCTTAACCGTGTGATTTATGCTCGATCGAGTGCGAGAAAGGCCACTCCTGGCCCGCACCTGCTGTTTCGTGTACCTTGCCGTACAGCCTATTTATTCTCTGCTCTAGGCCATTTGGCGAAGCGCCGGGTAGACTCAGACCGTGAAATATTGTTTACCTGATTTGCATAATGGTAATCAATGTTCTGGTCCGCTTCCGGAGTGACAGCACCAGTTGTTGGTGATGCTGTTGGTGCTACTGTGTACGGTTAATGTGGTTTGGTTGCCTAGCAGTTGGTTGACTAGGAGAAAGGAGGATGACTGGTCGGTCGGGCGACCGGGTAATTTCCCGGCCATGGGTCGTCAACTTGCTGTAGGAAAGTATGGGCGGGCGGCCATCGGATCAATTTTCTCTTTTTGTGTAAAATACGGCTTACCGTCGGTGGGATAGGTACCAACTCCGTAAATGATGACTCGTTGTATCGGTCGTCTCTTGCTGGTGAGAAGCCAAGCATTCGAAGCGCTCTACATGCTCATTACAATGTTCAATCGCGATATTTGATCCGTACCCTGCAGATGGTTGGTCATTGACTATTTACCCCGGTACATTCCATATATCTTATCAACAATTTTGAAACAGATCATTGCACAAACAATTTTGACTTGAGTACTGTTACCCTAAAAAGCACAATTTTAACTAATGGAAATATTGCCAAAATATAGTTTTATGGTAACATTGATATTTATAATTTATATATGTTATGTTTACACTATATTTGGATGGGTACAATATTCGGCACGGCTAGAGCACTGAACTCAGACAACGTGTCACAAGTGCTGCAAAATTATATGAATGGGCATTAAAAGATTTTCCTTTCATGTTTTCCATCGCTAGCGTAAATCCGAAACCTTCTCAGCACTCAATATATTGAAGCTTACGAATCGATAAAGCCAAGGACGACTCCAACAGGATCGATTTAGTAAAGAGTCCTTCGAAAGACCTTGATCGGACTAGGTACCGGTGCTGGTTGTATTAGCGAGAACGGGGTACAAAAACTCATCCCTCGAATGAAGCACGAATCTAGGCACATTTCGGTGTGAATGTCGATCCGAACAAGTCCCCTGACTGCAAGTGCCAGGTGGTTTGGGTGGTACATATTCATCGTCTGGTTGTTTGTTCTCCACCACGTTTTGGAAGTCCACATCTTTTGTCGAGTGTAACAGTAGGATTTTCCGAACGGTGCCTCGATTGGAATGGGGACAACCAACTTTTCCGAGGTTAGTTGAATGTGATACGCGTCTATGGGTTGTTTTTCGAATGTGTCAGCACGGTAGATGGTTGGAGGTGATGGCAAGAACTAGGATATTCGCAAAAAGGTACATGAATGGAAAAACCAGTAGGACTTGACTTTGGGAACCTTGCCGCGTCTTGCTGGATCGTATAATTGAATCATAAAAATTTATAACACCATCGTCTTTCGTCGCAGGGTATTATCGGTTGTGAGCGGCCACTCGCTACCATCACTTAGGCAGGAACAATATCATGCTGATTTAGGTCGCGTCGTAGGCTTGTCACCAACGCTGCCGCGATGTCACTGGTACGCATAAGGGAACGACGCTGTGTTTCGGCACGACCTGTGTTACGATGTTGCTTGTCTGTGATGAAGCTGGGCCAGTAGCATGGATCAAAATGACGATGATGATGAGGTTTTCTTTCCCTGATTTGAACGTCTTATGATTTTGCAAAGTAATTCGCTGCAATGGTGATGTTGATGATGATGTTAGTGTTCTTTATTTCACGCATTTTCCCTTTTCGCTTTTTGCTCGAAGGAAAACCTAAACTGTACAGGGTAGGCATATCGATGGCTGGATTAGCTGCTCATAAATGTAAGCATGACTTCATCGGTTCACTTAGCACGCTCCGACGCCGTCGTTGTGTTGGCGTCGTACCATGGCGCCGTAGGAGAATTTTTTTATGCCACAAGGGTATGGCAGGAAACTAGTAATAAGTGACGGTGTTAGATGCTGACATTGTATGGCTTCTTTCCTTTTGCTTTTTGATAAGGGATGCCATGCTACGTTTTCACCGGAAAGCGCTACGTATGTCGTACAAGAGGTAGTATGATCTAAAAAAGTGGGAAACACGCGTAAGTTGCTATGAAAACGAATATACCCTATGCAACCATATTCTCAGTGAGTCATTGCAAAGTTGAACGATGTAATAATGAATCATTGTTTTTCCGCCACACACATTTCTTTCAGAATACTGTACATTTAAGGAAAGTATATCAAAGGTGATGAAAAGGATAAACATGTGTTAAATACACTCTCTGTCTATTTTGTTTGATTGTGATACATATTTAATTCACTTTTTATATTTCACTTCGATTGGATTCTTTTGTAGTTTGTCTGGTTTGTTGTTTTATGTAAACACTTGCCAACGTTTTTCGTTTCTGTTAATGGGGATTCTCATATGCACTTGTGACTTAAAGTTTGCGTTTGTAAAGAAATCAATATAACCAAACTTCATAGCAAGCATGACCTGATGTTTGCGTTTTTTGTTTGAGGCGATTGATGGTGTTTATTTGTGATTTGAAAGCTTCCAATCAATGATGTGCTTTCCGTCTTACGTTACTGCGACCTCCTCTCATCTTCTTCTATTTGGCGTAAACGTCCTAAGCGGACGTGTCGGCCTATACAGGCTTTCGAGATTTTATTCAGTACTTCACAACCAGATAGTCATAGTCTTTGCTACGGGAGGACGGTCCTTTTTAGGCTTGAACCCACGACGGGCATTTTGTTAAGTCGTAAATGTACCACGGGAACGTCTTTTCCTCTCACCAACAATGATTTGAAATCTTAGTAATATCGTTTTTCTTGCAATACATTATTTCGAATTCAACCAATATAATGTTAAAATTAGAATAGGGACAATACAAGGGGTTTTCAGGGGTTCTCATAATTATGGGACACTTTCTTGACCCTTTCTTTCTTTATTCTCAGCACTTCATTCATTTTCTTTTTTAGTACTTCAGCACACTCTTTACGGAAATCTCTTTTTGCAAAAACAAAAGAAAAGTGGCACACGTTTACATGCTTACATACAAACCACACTAATTATGGCGGAAGCAGCATTGCTATCTGTATTCTTTTGCAATAATAGAGCCGAGGTTTTCCGTTGCCTAAGGGAAAACAGAAATAACTGAGTGCCAATTGAATCAGAATCCTGCCTACCTTAAGCTTTGAGAAGAGGCCGTAGAAAGAACGTGGAACAAGAACACCTCTCTGGAGGCATTCATTTTTTCACTTATTGGCTGTTGAATAGCATCCCAACTCGTTGATAGGAACATGGGACCTCTTTTCATAACTTCTGTTGTACGATTTTTTTTTGCTGTTGAATTATGTCAAATAACAGATCCTTGATAACATTAAACATAACGTTATCATTAAACATAAATAAACGACTTAAACATGTGAAGAATTTTTTTTTATATTGATATTTGGCTAGCATTTAGGCCAAGCGAATCGTTGCTGTGTAATGAATTGAACATGTCAATTATTTCAGCTAAAAAACAGTTATAACCGTTATCGGTTCTGAAATCTATAACTCATATGTTGTTATGTAAAGTAAATGTCTTTTCGAATTATAATTAAATTGCTGTAAGCAAATAAAGAAGTGTAAGCATACCTGTTAATGTACAGAACTACCAAGGGAAGAAAATAGTAAGAGTTTAGCAGAAGATGGTAAAATACTCCATTAATCCAATCCTACACTATCTCATATCTTACGGTACGGATTGAATTTAACTCAACCAAAATCCGTGTCCAAACACAGAGGTGTGTGTACATATTCGTGTCGAACCCCGAACGGAGATTTACGACTGGCGTGGGGAGCCAGAATCTATCAACAGGAGTGGGCTGATCGTAGGTGTAGTAGTACCATTATCAGTAAACCATTCATTGTAGGTGACATCAGTGGTAAATGGTGGGGAAAATGAATTTCTAGGAATGCCGTACGAAGAGCTTGCAGTACGATATGCTCCCTCGAGCAGTAACTGGGAATACCTAAGAGGATTACCTCACGTCAATCCGACATCCTTTGCGACCTCAGTTGGAGTGATTCCGACTATTCTTACCTGTTTCATTCTATTTATTCAGACATTACCAGCATCACATTCGAAGAGAACGCATAGAGATAGTTTCACCCGCTCCGATTGTATGCTTAAAATCCTTTTGGATGTGCGCTGCATCACTTTGATTGTTTGCCACATATTTGCACACTAGTACCAAGCTCGTTGTAGTTGTACCATCGTTCTTAGCGAAACGTTTGTGTGAAAGCTTGAACAAAATTCCCATATCAATCTTGGGTATAGTTTAGATATGCTTTGACAATGTTTATAAAATGGAATTGAAAGGTTGCGTAAAAGAATCTTATTGTCGCCTAGAATCACATTCTGTCGCTTTTCGTTTGACATTATGTGCATTTCGTTTTGTTTCTTTCGCTTAGGGTTGACGAAACGTTTTTAAATGCAGGCAGTTTATTATTGCGTATCGAATATTTTGCCATTCCTTCAGAGAATGATGTTTCATTCCATTTCATGTGTGTGGCTGTTCTTCTTTCTCTTTAAATGTACATATAACTAGTAAACATACATAAATACACGTTTAAATGTTGTATATTTAGTAACATCGTCCAGGCAAGGATATACATTAATTTACTCCTAAATATAACGGAAAAGGCAAGGTTGTTTTACGTTTAATGTAATGTGTTTTGGTTTTTTTTTTGAAAATTTATAATCTTTTCATTGGAATATGGATTTAGTGTATGTATGAACATAAATCATTGCGTGTTCTGGTCATACGTATTCTGGTCAAATGGACAAGAATGTAAACAATAGAGCACCATAGAACAGTCACACTTGACAGCTATGTGGCAGCGAAATATTTTGTGTCACCGAAGCATTGTCTGATTGTCGTGTCCATTTATACCCTGTTTGAAAAACTGCTATGACTGTCATCGCGGGATTAAATCTTAGTCCAGCTTGAACTGATTAACAGATTTGAAAAAAGGGATACTTGACAATAATCCTGAAGCAGACAGTGTTGACAACAAACATAGCTGTTCATAGTCTGAATTGGTTTTGGTATTTTTTTTTTATTTGCAGGTAATGTGAACTGTTAATCAAAATCGTAAAGGATATGGCTTTTGTGTTAAAATAGGTTGTTTCATTAAGCGCATCGATTTTTTTTTATTTGCAGGTAATGTGAACTGTTAATCAAAATCGTAAAGGATATGGCTTTTGTGTTAAAATAGGTTGTTTCATTAAGCGCATCGAAATTCTCACATAATTTATTTATTTATTTATTTATTACGGCTATTCGTTGATTTATTTTATTTTATTTTATTTATTTATTTTTTTGTAAAAAGCAAAAGAAGTATTCTTTTGTATTATAAAGTAATCAACAACTTTACACAAATCCGGGACGCTTCCTCAATTACCTTGAAATTGTCCTTGAAATTGGCAGAGATTGTTTATATATTTTGTAGTTTGCGGTAAGAAGAAAACAGAAAAATGAAAAGGTGAAATAGAAAGTAGGACAGAAATCATACAAATAGGCATATGAATTTCACTACCTCATGCAATCACTGTATCTTTTGCTCTCAATTTGTAAAATGAACTTATACTTTTGTATTTGTTCTCATTTTGTCCTAATACAAAATAGTATAAAATTAAACTTTTTATTTTAGCGATTTAAAGTAATACTACCGACTTGTGTGTGTTGAGTTATATATTTAATTGTTCTTCGAAACAAATTTAGCCCCTTGAAAGATTACTTTGGTCGTAACCTCAATAGCCAAAATTGCTTGAGCAGCCAATTTTGGCAAGCTAAAGATCGCTAAAGCTAGAGAAATAATTTACAGTAAAATCGAAATCACTTCACTTTATATTGTTACTTCAAATAATTAATCTAACTGGAGCTCAAACCACGAGACGGTGTCTGTCTTTCACACTATCACGCACAAGAGCTACCTCGTACCGATGTCATGCATTGAAAAGCTATAAAGATCCATCAAGTTCGGTACACGTTATTAACAATCCTTAAAATTCCATGGTTAACCCTACACATAGTGCTAATCAGCCACAAAGTTCCAGAGAAAACCATGTGCTTGTTAAAAAGCTTTATGGTTCCACCAAGTACCGTTTCATCTCTTAATCACCCACCAAGTACGACATTGGAACGATTTTTCGTTTAACAGCCCCAAATCAGCTATGGAATTTGAGCTGGCTATTTGGGAATCGTCATAATATTATGGTATATTAGAATAACATCTTTGCTAAAAATAGAATATTTAGTTAAAATATTAAAAATAATGTTTTTTAGATGCTTGTAGTTATACTATAATAAGAATGCAATAAATTTGTTCCAAACAAAAATATTGGTACAAATTCATTAAATTCATTTTCTAGACGCCGGTTAACTGGTGCAAAAGTTTTACTCGTAAATAGTTCAATAGTTTTATTGGTTTGATAATGTTACGGGTCTTTAAGGTGTGATTTTATGCGATTCCTACTTATGAAACAAGTAAGCACTGCAAAAGAAACGAGCAAAACGACCGTTTTGCTACAGAAAGATACAGTATGTATGCGTGTAAAGAGAGCGTTTTGGTGAAAGTTTTGGAAATTCGCATACTTCGTGCCAATGAGACAACCGTTCCAACATGGGAGTCGCACGCAGCAGTCCATGAAGGTTCACCCGTACCAAATGGTCACGGCGGGAAGGTCTCACAGGGAAGTAGGTCACCACCGATCGACGAAGCAGACAAGATCCCGAGCGAATCTCGTGAACCGAGTCCAATACGTTATTGGGTAGCAAGTAGGTGTGAGTGTGCGCATTCGAAATATAATATGCAGTATCTCGAAAAAGGAGTCCGGGTGATATGTGCCAAAAATGTGCCGAAACTACACCAGTGTAAGAAACGGGACGAGCACGAGAGTCCGCCGAGAAAGGTAGCTGCCGTAGTCGTTGGCCACTTTGGGGTTTTATAAATCTCGTTTTCATTGCAGCACTGGTCGGGGTGACTGCATATGCAAGTGCAAGCAAGCACAGCATTTAGCGCACGACAAAAAGGTGACGCAGAGAAGAAACGAAGCATAACGAAACGCGCGGAGTAGTGCAGTTGTGTCTTGTCTGGTTGAATGTTTAACCGTGTCGTATGGTGCTCTTTCCACCAGGCAAAAGGCCATTGAGGTCAAGTAATGATATAAGTTGATAGTATTGAAGAAGGAGTGACCCTTAAATATCAGTCAAATTTTGTTCATTTGTAAGCATTTCGTGGAATGGTTACTGATTTTAATTCAATTCCCTTAATACCTTATTAGCGGCTGATTTTTATTGTAATTTGTTTAAGTTTGCTGATACTTTTGCAAAGTTTTTTTAGGTGTGGTTATAAAAGTGTCTACTACAACAATGAGGAGATAACGCTAGTGTTTTTCCGAGAGTATATTTTTGCATCCACTGGTAAACAGCATTTGATAAGCTATTTTAGTTACGGATTAAAGTAAAATATCTCAAATTTCTTAGCAGCAAAATAGCTCCCATTCCACTTAGAAAAGCGAAATAATCTCACTATGACGTGATGCTAGAGGAATGTGTAAACAATCGAAAGTGAAACATCTGGCTAGCACTGGGAGGAAAATGCCAATCCATATTATCAAAAGGTCCGCGCAGCAAAAATGACACCAACGATGAATGAATTGTAAACATTGGCTCGAAAAGCTAACAAACACATCGACACGATGTGTCGAATTAATCTACATCGAAAGTCTCTTTTTCTGTTCAGTTCCTCCTCGCTCCATACGAAATCCCATACCATGCCCTCCCACATCGACCCGTGCTGTACAGGATGTTGAAAAATATAACTTTTCCTCACAGCCTCTCATTTCTGGCTTTTTAATGCATTTTTTTATATGCTTGCGCGTGCTCGCACACTCGCGCTACAACAGGCTTCGTTGCGATGGAATGATGGATGGGTTATAATTACAACAGCATTCCAGTAAAGTGTGCCGTGGTCACGGTTCGCGGTGTACAGCACACCATATGTTGCTGTCCTGCTGCATACGCGCGTTTGAGATTTGAACAGATTTTTGTGCCTTGTCGTCAACTACTAATCCATCGCAGAACGTATGTCATTTTTTGGTAGAGTAGTACGTTTGTGTTTGGCTGGTTTGTGCGGTGGTCTAGATTTGCGGAAGTTGTCAACGAGTCGGAATGTTTCGCTCAAGTTTTCCAGATTTGCTCGTAATCGTATCGTGTTGGTGTTGATCTGTTTGGTGACAACATAACGATGACACATGTCTATCGCGTTAAGGAGTGGGAGCAATATTCGGAAACGCATGGTAACCGGCACCGGCTTTTGACTAGAATAATCTAGAAAGAACGGCTTGATTTTAATACTTTCCAGAATAATTTGTTGAAAGTAATTCAATTTTGCAATGTTGTTGTTGTAAAGTAAACTATTTTCCTATTGCATTATTTACGGCCTTCGATAGTGAATACAGTGAAATTACAGTGAATACAGTGAATTATTTAATAACTTAATGTTCTGCGACGAGTCTGGAATAATATAAGTTGGCGAAATGTATGCAGCTTGCAGAAGGGAATCCCGTGGATTGAAAATTGTATGATTTGTTAAAATTTTTATTTCAGATTTAATAAATTGAAGATCTGGGCTTAATATCTCAAAATATGTTTAAAAAAGAATCTATAAGCTCATTTTCGAAACATATTCGAAAAAAATATTAAAAATATGTTGTTAATATTCGAGGTTTGGCTCCCAACCGTATCACAGCCAGTAGACGTCAAACCGGATGAATAATGCAAATGTAATTGTCTGTAGAAGACTCGCATCACCACAAAACGTCAGAGGATCCTGATTATTCTTAGGTACTAGGACTCTCCGGATGAATATGTCCGAGAATCATGACCAATTAAATGTAAAGCCGAAGTAGAATTGGAGGTCAGACATGCAATCAACATAGGTTGCTACGTTCTGAAGAATTTGCTGCAACGATAAACAGGAGTCAATAATGACTCAACAACACAGCTATTGATAATTTAAATGTTTTCTAAGTAACTCATGTTTGTTGACAGTGATTGATAGCATCATGGTTAACACGGTCAAAAATACGCTTACACCATTGCTGAGATACCTTTCTGCGTCCTTCCTCTATTTATATTCCTCTTACTATGGGATTCATGCAAACACGGTTATTAAATCACTGGTGTGATGGAATTCATTTGAGAATGTATATCTGCAAATATCCGGCATTGTTGCTGCACATTGCACTTTTGCAATTCTATCTGCGTTTACTATGTGTTTATGGCATAGTGCAATGGCTAGAAAATGCCTGAACCCTGTGTGGATAAACAGAAAACTCAACCTCTCGGCTTAGCAGGAAATAGGACATTTCTCACCAAAGACTGCCCTATCCCATTAGATTCCTGTTCCGTGCAGCTCTAGGCTGACAGCTGGAAGAAAACCTGTTAACCATACCATCTATTGTAGATAAAGCGACCATAAAAGTCTCTATAGACTGGGCTAATCGTTTAGAATAATTGTTTTCCTTCCCCTCAGTTTACCTCCTTGTCCAATGTCCTGTTTCTTAGTATATATTCCGGTTGTCTATGAAGACTAGCGTTTTCCCAACTGCTCAGCAATTCATCAGCATCCCTTTCTCCTGCTGTATGCACAGTGTATGCTCTCTAGTGCCCCTGCGAAGTGGAAAGTAGTTCAGGAACGCTTGTCAACCACCGAGCTCTTGGGAAATGCTCCCGAGAGGATGATGAACTACGCAACGACTTTTGTGAGATGGTGGGTGAGCTGCCGTATCCTTATCCAGAGCTGGGGAAGTGTTTGTATTAGTCAATCCTCGCTATTCTACCCCTCCTACCTCACGCTTGGACCAATGACGCACGAAAACATCCGCCAGGAAAGAGTACGAGCATCTATCCAACATCTCACTAGATAATATCTTCTAGTTCTTTATGTGCTCAGCTCATGATGGGAAATAAAGTTGTTCTCCATTCCCCGCTGCTTTAGCCACGCAGCAGAAGCCGAGAAATACTTCCCACACGTTGACGCAAAACTCCCTCCGTTTGCTTTCATGAGCGGGTTGTAAAAGAGACCGAAATTTCCCATTACGCCAAGAATCTGAGCATCTTTTCGAGCTTGTAATGCCTGTGGCTTTATAAGCGCCTCCACCCTACCGCATCTATAGAATCTTTGTGCAAGAGTTCCCTAAGCGCTGACCTCGTTTAAACTTCAGCATTTGTTTCTTCCCGGGAAGCCAGTGTTTAGCGTGAGGCATTCGACACATTTCGTTCGTAAAGAGAACACTTCTTCCGAAGAGAATCCTTTCGCATACTGGCTTCGGAATACGGGTGAACTGGTCAAACAGGCAGGAGGCCGACAGTTGGACACTTTCGGCGATCAATTTTCACATCTACTACACTACGCAACACATCGCATGATACTTTGATGTCGGTTCGGTGCCAACAACAAGTTAATAAGTGGTCACACGAAGCTTTTCTCCTGTTATATCATTAGTTAGGTAGGATCGTAATTTTGGTGTCTATTAGATCTTATTCCACAGCAAGCGTATCGTACTTCTGTTAGTAATAGTACTAATTTTAGACGGTGTTATAACGAAGAAAAAAGCTGCAGAAGGAGTGACATCCTTATTAATGGTACTCGTATGGTGACCAGCATCCACCATCTACCAATATTGGATATGGGACTTATGTAAAAGCTTTATAGTGTAATCACGCTCTCGCATCGAAAACTGTCCTTTTTAAAGATGCTCACAAAGAAAAAAACATCTGTAACTTTTTTTTAATATTTATAAATTATTGTTTCCTATCTTTTCAGGTATGTTCAATCGTGTTAGAATGTATTTGCATTATTCCAGCATTGCACGGATTCTACTGTTATTCAAAATCCATTAATGATACGTTGTGTAAGTATAAATACTGTCTCCTCTTTAAATTAGTATCAATTGTACTCAAATGAATGCGGTATCCGATTAACTAAAACGTTAACTTCAATGAAATGATTCTCAACGTACGTGACGCAAATCGGCTTTCATTAGCTTTAGTGCGTGTTGTTGCTATTCTTTAGCAATGACGCTAAGAATATCGCCCAATTGATGTAGGCTCCTTTTTGGGTTGTACATTTCCCTTGATTATAGCTTGCCTTTTTTATGAGGGAGTTCACTAATAGCCCTCGATGGTTCGCTGGCGCCTGGTCAAATGGGTCGAAAATTCGTAAACAAAAGCGCCTATCGTCCTGCGCAACCTGCACCAAATGATGTTGTTCTACCAGTACGAATGCCGCAATCCCGGAACGTTTGCCAAATAAAAACGAACTCAAATGATAGCGGAGGTGCAACGTGCGTAATAAAATATTATGATAATGGAGAAGTTGTCTTTTGGTGTTGCTGTCGCTCGGAAACTGGAGCTTCATTTCCGCACGATATCTGCTTGTACGTGTTAAAACCGTGGGCTTTTTCTACGACGAATTCTCTGTGCTTGAGAGACTGTAAAAGCCAAAGCAGATTGCAAGCATAAGCCACGTGTAATCGTCATGAATATTGCTAGCGTTTGACTATGGATCAGTGTGGTGTACATCGATTTTCGGTACAGATTTTGATTTCATCTCGTGTCCCGGTTTAGTGTCTGGGATAAGATAAAGTTTGTAGCCCCTCAAGTAACTTGAAATTTACGTCAGTTTTATTAATCTGAAATAAAACATCAAACCTTTACACTAGTATTTTGAAGCCAAGACTCTTTCTAGAGTGTTTCATATATTTCTATTAAATCACTGTTACATACGTAAGTCATCCTATATTGGAGCTGGTTTCCTTAATAAAAATAAAGTATGCAAAAACGTTAGGCTCCTCACATTAATTGAGTATCGTGTCACTTAAATTGTTATGCTTAAATTGCTTCACTTGTTAACTCTTTTAAGAGATTTTTAGTTACTTTGTTAAATAACAACGCTCTTCCTGAACATTGAGCGTTTCATTAAATATTATGGTACGGGTTGTGTGACAAATTTAAATGCAAAATTATTGCTTTTGGTACTTGGCGGCCGTAATCGCAGTCTCATGTGTTTAACAGCCGATTAAAGAACGCTAGGCTGAGGCGAGGAATATGTTTGACATTCACAACGAATGTTTCAGCCTTCAAGGTAAGGAAGAAAAGAAACATGAAATATTCCCATCTCACAGTACGGACCGAAGGGAATTACGAACTCGAAACGGAATCCCGAACGTGCCCGACCGAAAACCGAACAAATTATGCGATGTTCAAACGAACTTCACGTCAAAGAGAGGTGAGAAAAAAGAAACACCTCGCAAAACAAATAACATGATGCTGTAAGCCAAAATTGTGTGAGGTGTTTTTTTCAAGAAGTGTGGTATTTTATACACTAAAGTAGCATTATTTGATATTTTATTAATATTAAATTGTGAGGACAATGACATAACAAGGATTTATACAAATCAAGCCAACAACGCCAATGATAGTGTACTGCTCAAAGTAAATAAGCTATCAAGAAATAAATCCATGCTGGGTTATGTTAATTTGAACGTACCTCTTGCTGTTCAAACGTAGGCTACACTTCATGGCTATACCTTCATTCCTAGTGAGTGGATGCTTAGTGAGACAAATAAATGAGAGTATGCGCTGCTCACTACGCAGCACGAAACGACGACGAAGCACGAGCCAAACGCAAGTCGGGTTCGGTGGGTTTGGCAGTCCTCGGCCGGCCAGCTTCGGATCAGTTGAGTTTTCTTGCATCTGTTGAACGGTCGTGGCCGTTTTGCTTCTCCAGTGCTCAGAATAACGTATTGCGTGTGAACTCATCGGAACTCGCGCATCCGCGGTATAGCTATCAACAAAACAAACCCCCTTCCCGTGTGTTGCGTGTCACGAGATTATAAAAGGTAGATTACGTCGGTGGTTCGAGCTTGTGTTATGGTGTTCTTTTTTCTGTTTTACGCCGCACAGCGAGCGAGCGAGCGAGAGTGCGATTGTTGGGTGGAAGTTCTAATTGCGCATTTTAAACACATTCCATCGTAATGTGGCGGCTACTCCTGCAATAGAAGTATGGTATTGCTGCAGTCGCGAATTGGAAATGATCGTGTAAATTTAATCTCTTGCAAATGTTGGTGATTGTGCAATGAAAAGGTGACGAAGAAGCGAAATAGTAGCTGGTGGATTTATTCAAATTGTATGCTCTAGTTCACGATACATGTGCGGCTGGCCAGAAGGCCGAGCGAAGCGGTTGCATGTAGATATGAGTGCATACAACATCCATCCTACCAGTGTTTGTGTATTGCCGATTCTCGCCCTGCTTTGGAGCAAAATGTAATGAGGAATACGAAGCGGGTCATTTAATGTGATTAAGCAATCGTGATAACAAGTTCCATTTTCTCATGAAGGTGCCCTCATGCCTTCGCCATCTATAATAAAGGCGAACGAGAGAGTGCCAGTCTGTGTTTGTTTCGAAATATGTTCCTGATTGGATAAAAATGTATATTTTCTCCACGCTTGACGTGCGTTCCGGTGCTGTAGGTGGTGTTGATTATTAAAAATTCATTTCATTTTCCCCGTGTGTGTGTGTGTGTGTTCATACTTGTCGGTATGCGTGTTTTTGCGAGAGCCGCATGTTTGTGCTATGGTCATGAAAAAGGTCACTTTTCTGGTGCATCGGTGCAGAATCCTGGTGCTACAGCATAAGCCGTGTTACGGGTGAATTAATACCCCATCATCAAACATATTTCATCGACATCGAAAAAGTATTGTAGTGTGCGATCTGATAATAGGAAGGCATATTATCGTATCAGGTGTTTCGTTTCGCCGATTGTCGACAGTTGGTGCACTGCGTTGTTTCGTGTTTATCTCCCTCTTTCTCTCTATCTCTCTCTATTTCTTTTCCTCTCTTTGTTTACCTATTTATGTCCTTCTCTCTATAAAGAATCATATTTTCTTTCTCTTTTTGTTCTTGTTTTTGAAACTCGAATGAATATGAGGTTTTCAATGGCATTTCTTTCTTTCATGTTTACGAATGCTGTGAAAATTGAGCCAGTTTTAATTTAGTTTAGGTCTCCTTTTTATCGTTTATGATAATAGTAATTCAATGAAAAAGGTGTGTTTCCTCGTGGCTGAAAATTCAGGTGATAAAGTTAATCAAAGAGAGGTGCATCGTGGTGGTCTCGTGCAAAAGTGCAGTGCGCAAAGTACGCAAAGTGATTGAATTATACAAGGTGCAGATTAAAATCCCTCACCTCCCCTGTATACGTACGTCACAGTGTCGATCGTGGGGATATTTCCTCAGTGCGAATTTAAAGTTTCTCACGGGAAAGGCGAGCCTCAGTGGCTGCCGCCGTGGTCTTATCAGTGTCGCCGATCGAAAAAAAAACCTCCTGTTGGTGGAGTCTACGTATGTTGTGCGATGTGAGTTTGTAGGGCGGAAAGTGAAATAAAGTAAAAAGAAGCAAATATCCCAAAAGATATAGCGTAGGAAAAGCAGGATCTTAGCCCAGTGGTTGCAAAATAAAGCAAAAAAAAGGTGTGCACTTTTTCGCCTGGCAGTGAATGTCGTGGAATTTAATTAAAAATAATTTACCTCTGGTAACTTATCACTCGGTGTCTGTTTGGTTGTCAGACGCCGAATGGTGTATGAGGTGTGTGAGTGTGCTTGCTTCTACTGGCCAGCAATTGTGGATCGACAACCAGTTTTCAGCACTTGATGCAGCGCATTACATTCGTGTTGGATTATTGGTTGGAGTAGCAGTATCTAGTAGCTTTAAGTGATATGTGAGGTTAAAGTAAAGGTTCAATCTGTGCTTCGAGCGGAAATAATATAACCAGAAGTATTGTTTTATCAACCGTGAATATTATATCGAACAAGTGTGTCGTAGAAGATCAACAGTAGGATTCCCCAGGAGTAATTGATATAGTAAAGAATCGAATGGTTTGTAAACATCTTTTCTTTAAACGGCCATATAGTACATATCTCGCGTGCTCGATATTTTGACCAAATAGTTAAAAACTGTGTATTTTATAGATATCAAATTTACTTCAATTTCATAATGACGTCAAATGGTTCTACATTTGGTACCGATCATCAATATATCATTCAATTTCTGATCTTGGTCCCTTTGTATGTATATTGTGAAAATTTTAAATTTCCCCCTGTTTCATTGGAAATATTAATCAACAGTGTTGTATTTTACATTCCTAATTGACAATTGTGTTTCACCAGATTTGATTTCGACAATCGTGTACAAGCAATCATGCATCTCAAAATTGTTTAGTTTTTCAACCCTTCGGCGTTCCTTAAACTTGTTTAAGGTTGAAATAACCTGAACTGAAAAGCTGAGGCTATGAAGGACTATGAGGTTTTATGAAGTTATTTTTATTAGCATTATTGCATTACACGCATTACTATGAAAAATCAATCCAGTCACAAATAGGCAACCCGAGTGGCTTTCTGTTACTGCTCAGCGTTTTTATGTGGAAGATTTTGTTGGCGCTGTTGCGGTGCACCACGTTCGTAATGTGACAATTTATGTTGTGACATAAAATTCTCTTATCCTATCCGTCACCTTCCCTTTCTGTGATTTTCCAACTCTTCTAGCGTTTTGCATTTTTTTTTTGTTTATCTGTGGTTGGTCCTATTTTAAGTCAAATAGGGGCTCAAAAAAGTATAAGAAATAATCTCCCTCAACAGCTACCAGCTTTGTCGCTTCGTACTTGTCCGTATTTTTTATGATTTTCTCC
This sequence comes from Anopheles bwambae, assembly GCA_007018985.1. Classification (NCBI taxonomy): domain Eukaryota; kingdom Metazoa; phylum Arthropoda; class Insecta; order Diptera; family Culicidae; genus Anopheles; species Anopheles bwambae. Next base: position 20,387 of record SIXB01003291.1, read on the forward strand.
CGAGAGCTCCATGGCCAAAGCTTACATACTACAATCCATCCGTTTTTTCGCTCTCCATTTCATCATTGTGCTCCATCTGAGTTGGCTCCTTTTTGCTACGAAAGTGTTGAAAAACAATCTGTTTTTCACCGCCAAACCTTACCCTGGCATTGCTTTTGGTCGCGCGCATCATTTTATCGGAATTTATTAGTTTGCTTTGCCCGTGGCAGCAACGGTGATTTATGCTGAGCGATGACAAAGAAACGTGCAACACCCGCATGCACCCTGTTATGTTAATACAGTAAGAAAGTGTATGGAAAAGTTTGCTTGTGTGATGTATGTGTGCAAGAGCTCTCTAATATCCGTCTGAGCTGCATGACGGAACCGGGTTGAATGGGACCGGTTCTAGAAAGACGTAGTAACATATTTACTTATAATTTGTTGCCGCGGGTTGTTACTGATCATAGCGTTGAAATGTGTTATCTGCCGTCCCTGGTAACTTTTGAAGTAAAAGATTTTACGGCAACCGAATTGCTGCTGCATGATGTTTCACTGTTAAAATGTTTTTATTGGCATCGGCAACACTTTCTTTGTCGGAACGATTCAATACAATCTGGCTTTTGTGACAACAATGACAGGTACTTTATAATATCACAGTGAATTTCAACATGGGTTTTGTTTCTGTTTGGACGTTAAAGGCTTGGTTAGCTCCTAACATTTCCAAACATTGTTCCATGCCATGTTAATCCAAGCGTAATAGCGTTAATAGCATGCATGTAGTCACCGCATCACTATTTTCAAGAGCATGTCTTTTCATCATCCCCGCAATCAATCATTCAATCAATTTCTTCACTCATTCAAAACACATAGTCTAGTAAAGTGATTCTTCATCATGATCGTTGGTACAAATCTACTACCTTCGTGTTTGAATGAAATATAAGAATTGCATGCTACACAGCAGTAGTACTATTCTGCCGTTTACGAAATTCTTTCATGTGCATACGGAATGATAACACGAACCCCTGAGCATCATCGGTCGATAATACGAATTATTATGCATGACATGCAAGTGGAGTAAACAAGCAGAAGGAGATTGTAGGAAGTAAGTAGGCACAAATAAAAACCACGGCAATAGAGCACTTTGGAAGATTTCAAGCGCGCGCGATGTCATGACATCTTTTAGTTATTGAGTTTTAGACTTCGGATCGTCACGTCCTTCGTTCGTCCTTTTTCCAACCATGGCGAATTTTTATAGCAAAATGAATCTAGAAGGATTTGATGCAACGTATATCTCACAAAAGTGCGAACGATATGAACTGCTTTTTTTCAATTATATCTTTCTTGATGCTCCCATGTGTGTCTTATATTGCTACAAGCAAGAAACTTTATCAGGGATGCTTGAAATGAAGATATTTTCAACGTTTTAGCAGTTTGCGTCGTATTTAAACGAATGTTATTATTCCGAACACGTTTTGAATCCGATCGAAACCTATGATTGATTTGTAATTCACGGTTCTAAATATGTCCTACGCACGTTCAGAGCTCCGTAGTTATACTTCTTCATTCAACCAATATTGCATATCATTGAATATATTCTCAGCTTCATTTACTCAACCTTGTCCTTTCGATAATCTTTGTTGTCGCCTGAACCAAAAAATATACACCATTTGTAAGTGTATATTTGTGTCTGAGGATATTTCACATATTATAAAAAAAATCATTTGTAGGCTTAAAATTTCGATTTTCAAGCAGAAAGTTCAAACGATGAATCGACGTTTATGATAACGCTCTAAATTAACTTGTACGTACCCCAAGTACAGGTGGAAAGAAGCGACAAATTTGGTAATGTAATTGCAATTTAAGCAAATGAACGACATGCTGTCCACTACTGCCCTGTGATCTAATTCTAGCAAGAGTTCTTCTTAGCGGTTGCATCAGAAGATTGTAAAAAACTTGTGAAAAACTTTTCTCGTGCAACAACTTGTGAAGTTTTCGGTCGCTAGTGGAATGTTTGCGGTTTCTTTCTACTCGCAAAATGTGGCGTGGAACCATTCGGCCAACTGTGTCGAGGCATCCGTACGACCGCCTCGTAGTACATAAGCTTTCCACCGCCTAACGAAACGGTTTGTTTTTACGCGCCTGTTTTGTGCACCGTAACATGCAGCAGCACGGGCTTCAAGACACTGGTATAATAGTGTTTTATTCGGCAAAGAACTTAGGGAATGTAAATGACGGTTTGATGGTGGTCCGCGTATACCCGTGGCCGTGCCGAGCGAACGGTGCTTCAAACCGAAACCGCGTCGCAAAGCATGGTAGAAGTAAGTGAAAAATGAACACACTTAGAACGGGCGAGAACTGACAAACCAGGGTAGGCCGGAAGCGCTCTGCTGTCTGGTTCTGGTGCAGATATAGAGCGCGCATGAGAATCAGTGGCTGGCTGCGCCTAGGTTGCTTCACCCTACCTCGATCTTATAAGGAAAGTTTTATGTTAATTATTTCTC
>SIXB01003292.1:0-22844 GCA_007018985.1 Anopheles bwambae
AATTTAATTGTTTTTAATAACAGTTTAAAAACAACAGGAATTCCAACAGTTTAAAGAATGGCTCAAACAATAAAACAATGCGAAGAAATGAGCCGCAGACTGCATTCATGCAATTATTTTCTCTTTAACTCTTTTCTGTCACCTTGCCCGTATGCTCCTTGCCTTCTCCTGCACGGCACTGCACACAAGAAAGGGCACAAGTAAATAAATGTTTCCTGAAGCATAATGTAAACGTTGTTCCAACTCCGTTCCTCCGAAGCAGAGAGAGTTCATTCTGGTGCCAACGAAACCACAACCAGAGGGCGATTGTAATACACCTTTTACTGGACTGTCTGGGCTGTTCTACCTGGCTGGCTGGGACGAGCTGTTACAGTGGTCATTATAGTCGCCATCATAATTATGGCCCGAAGCGTGCCTACACAATGTTGCGCAAATCATTACTGCATAAAAACGTTACGGGTGTATGTGTGTATGTGGGGACATTTTTTGTAGATGTCATGATTCTTTTACTTTATTTAATTAATTTGAATAGGTAACAGTGGTACATTTGGATTAGGTTACATTTCATTTGAAAAGTTTTTATCTCACAAGCTCATGAGTTCATGTTACGAATGAAGCTGACATATTTTATGTACAACATAAAAAGTTTAGACCATTTTTTTGTTAATTGAGTTTATGAAAACAATAAGTGACTTCTTCTTCTTTTCTCTAAAATAAAAGCTTCTGATGGAAATTGGCACATTCAACACACTACCTGTTTTAAATGAAAAAATGAATTCGTTGTTGCTGTAACGACAACATCCCATAATCTTGAATTGAATTTACCTTCATGGACCTTCATTTACTTCTCAACTCTTCTCTTATCATTCTTTAAACATGATTTTGATTTTTTCCATTTCTTTCACACTTCACACTTTTCCCCATCCATAGTGTAGTGGAAAATGCAGCACACTTCAATGTGCGCCCCAAACGTACCCTCGCTTAGCGCAAATCATGAAAACAATGCAGTAAACTCGCCATCGAGAATCTGCATAAACCGGCTCAGCTTAAGTAAAGCAGTTGAGAACGCTAAAAAAAAACCCACCCCAAAACCGTCAACCGTGTAAATGTTGGTCATGAATGGAAAGCAGTTTGTTCCGTTTGTTGTGTCACGCTTTCTCTCTGTCTCTTTCTCTTTTTGGAGAGTTCTGTTTCAGCACAACACACTCGACGAGCGCATACATTTCCTTGGAGTGAAATAATGATGGTGCTGAGCTGATGTTTCACCACCCGGCCATCCCGTTTACCTTCAGCGGTTGTTTGTGTGTTTCGCTGCGCTCCTAGAGTCCCGGCCCGTTATCCTATCCGATCGCCTGTCAAGCCCGAATTGTTCAGCGCGTTCGAGGTTTGTAAACGGGCAGTAAATGAAGGCAAGTAAATATAAAACATAAAAGTGCTAGAAATGAGTGCTTTTTACGGTCTTCGGTTGCTTTCCCCGGCCGAGCTTCCGCCCCGTTTCAGTATCCTATGACCCGTGGCGCACACGTTCGGCAAGGGACGTGCTGTAAAAAAAGAAGCAAGTGTTACCACCACCCAGTGTTGAATTAAAAGGAGAAACGGCAGGGGAGACCATTTTCATGTGTCGCGCTTTTGCACTCAAAGAGGGAGAGGATGAAAATTCGGCCCTTTCGGCGGGGAGTTTTATAACGGTTTCACGGTCGTTTCATCGGCTCCGAGGGCGGAAAAAATCTCATTTCAGCGCCAGGTTTGCGTTGCTTTTTTTTAGTTGTGCTGAAGCAGCTCGCATCTTTTTTTTTGCGCGTGTAAAGACGACCTCGTTGGTTCTCGGGGGTACTACAAAATAACCATCGCAGGATTGTCCCAGGGACCCACCCCGCTGGCCGCGAGCAATTGCAATGCGACGGAGAGTATAGCCCCGAAGGTGTCAACCCCGGGAGGCAGTGCAGCACTCGCCAAATTCGCCGTTACCATCATCAACAGCAGCCCGCTGGTGAAATGTGGCGAAAAAGCTTTCGGCAGAATTAGCAACGCCTTCTGCTTCTTTACGGTGTGGATTATAGCGTGTAGCGTTTAGGAAAATCAAGTCAGGATGAACTGGTTGGTTGTGAAGGGGATTTCGTTTTTATTTTTCGCCTTACAACGCGTTTGTTAGTCATGAAATTATACAATGCCATATAATGTCACTAAAATAAGCAATTGCTGTAAAACTAGGTCTTGATCCAGATTCACAAGAGAGTTACTGTGAGTTAACACGTGTCATAAAAGATGGAATAATCCGTTTCTACCGTAGCTGGTAAACACTTCAATCTTGTTACCTTTTTTCATAAAAGTTAAAAAAAATACTTCTAGATTCAAACAATTCAAACTTTTGAATTTCTTTTGAATAACAGGAATATATGCCTAGGTATTTGTACAAACGAAAAAAAAATAATTTTAAACTTTTCCAGAGGTCATTGATATAGCCACTACTTAAGGCAGGGATTTTAAATTTGTGTCACATTTAATTAATATTTCCCAAAATGTTAGAATTATTCATTTCATTTTTTTCTAGGCATTGTTTCAACATTTTTGAATCCCGTGTACAAATAATGTTGTGAAGTCAGATATAAATTGTGAGTACGAAAAACAGTTAATAAATCGTCCGATTAATTCAAAATTGTCCAGAAAAAAAATCGTAAAGAAATCCTTCAACAAAGGATACTATGGATGTATGGAGGAATTATGTTATCAATTATGTAAAGCATTATACAACAATTGTTCATCATGTCAGGCATATATGTATACTACGAAAATATCAATAATTTCGCTTTCATTTTCATGATACCCCTATTCGTACAGTAATTTTATATTTTTATTTGCTATTTTATTTAATTGTTTATTTGTATATTTATTTATTTTTTTATTTAATAATTTATTTGTTAATATTTTTATTTATTTATTTATTTATTCATTTATTTATTTATGAATAAATTTATAAATTGATTTGTTTATTTATTTATGCAAGTTGTCATATATTCATTTATAAAAAGATTTATTTATTTATTTATGTGTTTATTTATTTATTTATTCATTTTTTGTTTATTTATTTACTTATTTATTTATTTATTCATTTATTTATTTTTATTAATGTATAAATTAATAAATTTATTTATTTTTTTATTTATTTATGCATCGCATATAGGTCTTGCTCAATTTGGATTTTCAATTGAAATTCTAAAACATTAGTTCTACTGTTTTTGGACCCATATCTAAAAGTGCGTCTCTATCTATTGTATGTTCCTCTCCGTTCTATGCTATAGAGCAGCTGTGTCAAACTCATTTCATAAGAGGGCCGCAAGTACAGATTTTCAGTGATTCGTGGGCCGCAAAGTTGAGAATAAAAAATATACCTTAATATTTATATGAAATACTGTATAAAATCATTATTGTTAAACAAATTGACTTTTTGTACTCCTCGCTTCAAATCTGGAATAGTTTCTTATTTACAAATTTGCTATGTTTTTTTATTGTGCACTTTTTTATTAATTTTTTTTAATGTACTTTTAAAGTCACATGCGTTGTTTTCATCCTTATTATTAAAATTGGAAATTTCTCATTAGTCGCGTTCTAACACGGCAGTTCTGTTAGAAAATATCACTCAACCACACTTTTTCACTGAGGTAGGGGAAATCTACCAGCCTGTTGCGAATCTTTTTCAAGCCATCCGAGCTATCCACCGCTGGATGAATAACAAAAATATTTGCATGCAATTTTTTGATAGATCAAGAGGAAAATTGTAAAAAGACGTGTTTAAACATTATTTTTCGCTAATTTCCAAGTTCGAAGGGGTATATGGTGGTATATGGTGGTATGGTGGCATTTCTTATTACAAGAACCTATATTCTACGAATAATTTTGTTAAATTACGATAATTTTATCTGACGAAGATTCGTGGTGTGTGATCCCATAAAGATTGGCAAATCTTGTTTTGCACTTGAAGGGAGATGATTCGCGAATTGAGGTATGGACTGTGTGAGCTAATCTATTAATAAGCTATGTATCGCAGGACTTCGGCAAATCGATTATTTTAATTCTTCATCTAAATACATTAGGTTTAAACGTAATCATATAATTTTGGTTTAGATTTTTGGGGAGGTTCAAAAATACATTAATTCGTCTTGCAAAATGTGGGGTACACAAAATTCCAACTTGGCTACAATCATTTTTATTAACATTGATGGTGGCATGATTATGACAAAAAAACAGAAGTGGCTCCAATCGAACATCAATGATGTAACATTATAAGGTCGGAGCCGTGCAAATCCGTTCAGAGAAATTCGGAGCCGAATGAATCCTTTACTCGGCACTCGGGGGCATTGAGATGGTCAAATTCGGTGGGACCGACCGGATCCATTTCTCACTGCAGATTAGCCGCTCCGTGTGACAACCGATGACTCCAACGGTTCCGAATGGCTTTAAACGGCTCTATAAGCTTTGGACGGCACCGAACGGAACTGTTGGTTTGATTTGGCCGGATTCGAAGTCGCTATAGCTAAGATCGAAAATGGTTTTGAGCCGTGGATGCGATTCTGACAATCCATCATTAGTTGTTGCGAAGTTTCCAAGTGTGTGTATCAAGTTATTTTCATTACTTTTTCGTTGGTAGAAGGTAGTCGCAAATCTATTTTTCCATATAGAATGTGCAATCGAGTGTGCACAATATTATGCTAATATTCAGAATTTAATTGAAACATAATACCGGCTAAGTTTGAATTCAATTCAATGTTTCTTAAAGGTCTCGATTGTTCTGTACGATTGTGTAGAATAGTTTTGTGATATGTTATGGGTACATTCATGTTAAATTCGAAAAATATACCACCTAAATGATTGTTCTTCTCTGGAAAATTAAATACACTTCGACAAATAGTAATAACAGTTTTTTGGTTTGGAGTGATTTTAGCAATTCTCAAAATATTCTCACGGGACGCATTCAGCATTGACGAGGGCCGCATGCGGCCCGCGGGCCGCCAGTTTGACATACCTGCTATAGAGCTTTAGACAAAAAGAGCCCAGGCGTAAACTTTACAATGCTGAATCTTTTCGTTATTTGCGAAGGAATCATCGTCGTTTTAAGTCAGTTTACACTAACTGTTCTGAATTCATTAAAAACACGTTACCACGGTAAAATCGGCAAATTTAATCAATTCGAATAAAATGATTTAACATTGAACGAAGGCACACAAATCGGAAGGCAGAAGAAAATAAAACAACAGAAGGCTGAAGGTGTTTGTCAATAGAACGATAGGTAAAAGAAAGATTTTATTTTATTTTTCCAATTATTGCACAGTTATCACTTAATGAGATCCGGCAAATTTTACACTATATTCTAACTAGGGATCAAATCTCCAGAACTTTACGTTACTGTAATTTCGAGTCATTGCCTTAACGATTTGCTTGATCGATGACTTCTCAATACAAATAAATGTATATACATCTTCGTCGCCTATTTGGCGTCCCACGCAGACGAATATTCAGCCCTTGGTACGGGGGCTTCAGGCTCAATATTGAGGTAGATGAAGAAAACTAGAACTAGAAACTGAATATTGAATGTAATGCTTTTCAGTTAAACAGCCATTCAAATGATTCAGACACAACACTCATTCAAAAATTCATTCCCACAAAAACGGAAACAATACGTTCCATATCCTGTTGCAGCGTGTCTCAACATCCATTGTGAAGCGTTCCACGTGCAGCCATTGCACGTGTACAGCAACATTCTTCTGCTCGTGTACTTTCTTTGTTTCTACCACCATTCGTTCCCACACACAATGCACACTTTTTTTACCCTGCCCTATTTTGCTATAAACTTTTGCTCATTATAGGCACACTAACTTTCGAGGCCTAAAAACCCTGCGCACCTTTTTCTGCCTCCACAATCTCCACCTGGTGCACCATTTCAAATCATAATTAGAGCGCCTCCCTTTGTACGCACAGCGCAACAATACGCGGGGCTCGATAACAACAAAAAAAAAACGGAATATAAATCTACGGCAAAAATTGAAGCAAAAACAAGCAAAAAAAAAACAAGAAACACACTCCTCCGCTTTGACGCTGACGCGCTAATGAGAGTGGAACAGTCTTATGCAACGGAGAACAATTCCTACCCGCAACCTAGATGGAAAAGAAAAGACAGCCTTTCTTTAGTTTAGCTCTCAACCAAGTCAGACTGGGAGGGCTCGGTGTTCACGGGGTCGTCTTTTAACCGAATCAGAATGCGGATAAACGGTTACCGAAAGCCGTGGGGCTACGGTAGGCAAATCGTCAGCGGGAGGGCGCGCGTGCGGCACGCAACCAGCGGCTCCGGTTTCGGGTTAACCGAACAAAACAAGCTAACCTCTATTCGTTGCGCTCTGTTTCGCCGAAACAGCGTACACCTGCCGGGTGAAAGGTACCCTCGTCACTGGCCGCTTAACAGAAGCACAGCACCAGCACAGCGGCAAATATTCAACTCCGGCCGACGGAGCAACAAAGAGAGCAAAAAAGAAACACGTTTCTTTTCATCGCCCTCCAAGCGTCGGGCAGCGTTTTCCGCAACGCCAGCAGTGGGCATTATTTTCACATTTTACATCCGCAAGCATCCGCAACATGGACACAGCATTCGCACAACGAGCAAAATCGGTTACAAAAAGAACCCCAAGTGCCCGAAGTTCAGTTCAGCCCCCTTCCTGTGCAACCAGGTAACCTAACCACGGTTCCCGGCTCTTGCTACGGTCGGACAAAGACGTTTTGCTTTCGCTCGTGCCAAGCCAGCCTCTTTCCGGTACACCGGACGGCTCATCGGGTCTTGTTCTTGTTCCGGTTCCGGTTACTTGTTACTCCCTTGACCGGGTGAAACACTGCCGTGCCCTCCAAGTGCAGGCCACTGAACTGGACATCATTTTTCACTCAATACCGTGGACACCGAGACAATGTTGAAGCTGTTTCGCGTTTTTTTCTTCTTTCACTCTACTGCTCTTTTGTATCGGGCGCATCCTGCTGTCACCAGGAAAACTACTTTCTATTACTGTGCCACATGACATAGACACGCAAGGACAGAGACACACGCACACACACACACACAGTGGAGGAAATAAAAATAATGAAACAATGTGTTTCTTTGTGTGACAGGAAAAGTGTCAGATCGTTTTCTGCGGAACATGGCGTGGGCTTGCAATTTCCCTTTCCAAGTAGACTGTCATTGAGCGGCTCGAGGTGATGTTTGATGAGCCTCTGTATTGAACAGTCAGTGAGAGAAGAAAATATAAAAAGGATGAAAAAATAAGAACAAAATTTCGATGGCGACGCCTGGTACCCCTTAGATGTATCAAGGACATTGACTGTAATATCCTAATATAATGTTGATAACATTGCAATTAATAAATCAAGGAATATCTAGAACAGCTCAAATGTTTTCTCATGCAAATAGTTCAAGAAAAGTTGCAAAAAAGCTAAAGTTATGGAACTCTGCACTCGATGGAGGCGCTTGGTGGTTCACGAATGAGCGAGCCACGAATGCTTCCCTCATAAAGTTCAAAGGGAATTTTGGGAGTTAGAGCCCGATTACCGAGAAACGTTAAATATATCATGCTTGCACTGAAAGAATGAAGGCATAAAAATCATTATTAATCACAAAAGTCGGCTGAATTCTATTGCACCATCACCGGCGTACTACCACCGCTCGGCCACAGCGGGCACAAGCTGTCATACGTTTTCACCAGTGGTTTCAATTCCATTACGACAATCATCATCACCTGCCATCAATGACAGTGCTGACGACGACGATGATGACGATGATGAAGATGATACCGGTGGGTGATAAAAGGCACCCGGGCTTGATGAGGAAACGTACGTTTCGCCCCAAAAAACCATCATGCGGAAAAGAATGTTGTCAGCCGCGCAGGTATTTGTTTCCCCGCGTCCTATGGGCCATCATCAAGCAACTGAAAGGTAGCGTTGACTGAAGAAGAAAAGGCCAGTTGATTTGCTGGTGTTTGACACGGGCAGCACATTTTATTCCATCTTTTTTTGTCTTTCCTTTTTTTTGGCTCACACCGGTGCCTCACATTTTGCAAGATGAATCATAAACCGTGCGACAGACAACTTCACTTCCTTTTTCTTGCTATCTGTGTGTGTATGTCTTTTACTGCAAAAAGGTTTCCCAATCATTCTTCCTACACCACCCCCGGCACCAAACCACTTTCCATCGGCGTCAACGACACACACACAGACACACTTCAAGCAGGTTATTTAAATAGCATTCGAGGTGCGTGCTTCGCTCGCACAGTCGATAGCATGATACCTTCTCTTTTGTCCTCCCAGCGGCCAACAGGCGAACGCATTTATGGCACGCGAGGACCCGTGCGGGGAAGTTTAAAAGTATCAACTTGATCAATTACCGAACGAGGACGAAAAATGAAATCATACGCCACTGGGGACGCACAGGGTGGTTGGTAACGGAGAGAAGGGCCCATCTCACGCTCCTCTCAGTGCCCCTAATGGTTTGACGGGTGGCGAGAAGATGTGAAGTGGCTTCTGATGCTGTCAGAAAGTTTAGCGCAGCGCGGAAAGCAACAAAAAAACAGAACAGGGTACCGAACACATCTTGAACAACCATTAAATTATCAGCGTTACAGGCAATTTCTTTCCGGGACCATTTGTTGCACGTTCCAAGGGGGAGAGGGGGGGGAGGCGGTGTACGGTCGTACCCATGTCAATCGCACTCCACTATGCGCCGTTGGGACGATGTCAGACAGAAAAAAACGAGAAAGAAGAAAATAGGAAGAAGGGACAAGTGAAAGAGATGCGTGTCGCTTACACAACAGATGAAGAAAGTTGGCAAAAAGTTTGTTTTTTTTTTTGCTTTTCCGGAATCGTTGATTGAAATCAGATAGGTGCTGATGCTCCCTGGACTACCAAGGGGACAGAGTAAGCAATCTGCAAAAGCTCAATCACGGTTCGGTTTGCTTGTTTTTTTCTTTTTGTTATCTCTCCGCCATAATTGCATCACAAACATTTTGACGGCAGTGCGCATTGTTTATGAATTGATTGGTGCTTCATATCAATCTTTATCAATAAATATATCTATTACGTCTATCGCGATACGAAAAGCTTTTAAAACTTTAAAAGTTGAATGCATTGCTACGATTTGTGAACATTGGAATATACTGGTAGTTGGATTTATTATCATACTGAAAAAAGGGAAAAGATTCCTTATTTAATTAGTTTTACATTTAATTTTCGTTTTATGCATTTATTTGAAAACGTAATTGTGATTATTTATTTCAACATTTACGTATGTCATTTTCTTTTATCTAAGATGTTGTTTCGGTAGAAGAATAGTGTAATTTTAGATTATTGCTTTGATTTGATACACTGAATGAATGATTACAATTTTCTTGTAATGATTTTATCATTGCTTCATCTTAATCTTCTAATATTTTTTATTTACTTTTTTGTCTTACTGAATCTATGTTCTCAATATTGTGAATCATATTTACTTAGTTTACAATTAGGATTCAATTCACAGATTACATGTAGGATTTTTGTTGACAAATAAAATCTTTAAACAGATGCAGGACACTCGTATTTGTGGTAAAAATCATTTAAAAAAAACTAAAATATTAAACAAGATATTTTGTAATTTTTCGCATCCAGAAGCAGAACCTAAAGGTAAACTTGTAATAGCATGGCAGTGAAATAGTTTTTTTTTTTTGCAATTATTGGAGCCCTTCACAATTCTAGTTAGTTTTTTGTATGGAGTTTGACAGTTGGAGGCTGAAATCATGTAAACACTCCATACAAAACCACACATAAAACTAGTCTGCAATTTTCAGTCTAGATTATTCTAGAAAAGCTAGAATTATATTCCAGTATCTTCTTGAAAAATGTCAAAACAAGGTGGTGTTTACATTTATCCCAAGGTGCATTAAAAAGAACTGGTAATAGAATCTAGAATCAAAGTGTATGTAGTTCAGGTGGTTTCATAGCATGTTTTTATAACCAAATTTGAACATCACTTTTTGACAGAACGGGTGAAAACTTTCGCTCAAACAAGCTTTCTAGAGGCTTGACGAACACTCAAAACACTCTTAAAACCTTCATTCAGGATTCAGGAGAAGCGATAAAAATCAGCCTTCTAAATTCATACACCTTGGGATTAGCTCACCTGTATATTATACCGACTTAGGTAGCTGCTCGAAAACTGCTAAACAATGCAAACAGCTGACAGACTGAAATTTCAGCCTACGAACTTAAAACGGAAAGAACCCCATTTGTGGAATTTGAATCATAAAAAATCGCCGTTTTCGTTATTTGGTAAATGCTTTTCCTTCGACCACGAGAAAGCTCTTTGCTTTGCCGCTGGCAACCTGTTTTGCCTAAGTGGACTAGCTTGTCAGCATTTTGGCGCTGTCATGGCCACGCATCAATAGAAATCTACTACAAAACCTCCACTTCATATCTACAGCATGGCAAACTCGGGAACACAATATGCTCAGTATTGTAGGCTCACCGGCAACAGCTCAGCCGAAAAGCTTTTGATGACATCGACACATTTGATCTTGATGTAAGTACAAATGCGGCTACCAGGGCCAAAAAGTATCATTCGCCTAGCTTACATCGACAGAACTTCTTCCAGAAGAACTACCCTGTCCCTCTTTATCTAACGACCAGATTACTTCAGATACAGTGCCCTTCGAAAGATTGAATCCATTTCCCTACAGCTCTCGCTCTGGGGGCTCGGACATTAGCCAACTCGAGCTGAAGTGCACTCTGCCGAATGCTGGCAGGTCGCAAATCAGCCCCCTACTTGCCCAAACCCGGGGGCGAACACGCGTCCTCAATGGCGACGAATAGGTTGAAGCCCAAAAGCCCTTAACACTCTGCTAGCAAACCTGACGCCACTCAAGCTCAAAGTCAAACAAGAGCCTTCAACAGCAACATTCCCGACGCCGTCGCCGATGACATTCGATCATCGCCGCCGCGTGCAAACGTGCAAACGAGTGTGTACTCACAACCATCTGCTCGCCCCAGAATGCTCGCCGTTCGTGTTTTCTTCCTACATCTAGTTGGGGGGTTTTTTACAAGTAAAAGACGCCTAACTCCAAAGTTAAACTCAAATGGTGGTCCTTCCCGTAGGAAGTGACTTGCTGCGTCCATCCATTTCCCACCAGACCACCCGCCTTATCGTCCCGATCAAAGTACTCGAGCTGTTGGAAGCATTCGAAGCGAATGGGCCACCGCATTTGAAGCATCTTGAGGCTCCTTCTCCCTTCCTTTCACTCCCTCCCGTGCAGCTCCGATTAAGCACACCCTCAAGGAGTGGTCCCGTGCGCTGGAGAGTTACGCTGCCAGCAGAAGCTAACCAATTTCGATTCTAAATCAGTTCGTGGTAAGCCCTCGCCCAGAAATCAAGTGCAGAGTACACTCGCTTCATCCCTTTGCTACCTTTTTAATGTCCTCCAAACCACCACCATCGCTCCAGCGCTGCCTCCATTTGGTTGTCGCGCGTTGCGCCTGCTCCTCACTCAGCTGTCACTGCTGACGCGGGACTGACGATAAGATAAGACAGCGCACCGTCATTGTTCGTAATCGCCCAAATTGACTTCCTTTGCTTGAATTCCAAATCCTGCCTGTCGCGTCCCGCCCCTAGCTACTGCCATGGTTACTTCTACACCCTTGACTTCAGCACTTCTCAGCGCGGGCGTCTGCTGGAAAGATTATTTTACCATCTTTGCTTACCCTTCGGCCCTTCCGGCCCTCGTGCCTTTTTCTCCATCCAGTTCCGATGCTACGCCAGCCGAATCAAAGTGGGCAAGGAATTTTGACTTTTGCTGTTTTTACCGAAAGCTTACATTACCTCACAATCGAGGCCGTAGCCGCATCTCTTCCCTTTGCTTGTAATCTCTTCTTCGGGACGTGCTGCTCGTTGCTTCATTTTGGCTGTGCAAACTCCAACTCACACTCTTCAACAGCAATACACAAACACACACAGGCACAAAGACAAATATAGAGAAGAACTGAGATAGAGAGAGAGTGAAAAGAGTAAGAGAAATAAAGAGAGGGAGTAGATGGAGCGTCTGGATTTAAATCTGGGGCAGAAATCAAACCAAGCGTTTGGAACGAGCGAATTAAAGCAAAAGTTAATCAACGGTGAAATTTCATCGCTTCAGCCAACCAACCAACTGTTCGACAGCGTACTGCGCCTCCGGGGAGGGTCTGTCCGGGCTAGCTTCGGGAGGAAAAATGGGAAAAGGAAAGCCATTCCATTGGTAGCATCATTTGAAGAATTTTGCTACACCATTCCCAATTACATCGTAGGCAGGCGAGGGAGCGCTTGGGCGACAGGTGGGTAGGAGCCCCTAGGAGGAGGTGGGCAACCGATTTTGTGGGATTATGCTAAGAATTTAATTGTTCAACCTAATGCCTGTGTCAATGCGTCCGGGCAGCTCGGCCATTCTAGCGGCTGAAGGATTTACAGCTCGGACTCGTGATTCAATTTCGCCCGTTTGCATTTTTGCGCAAACAATTCACACTCACCCATACACAGACAAAAAGGTTGCAAAAAATAAATAAATCCCAACTGATAATCCCTCCCGCGAGAGGGTGGCAGGATGCAGGATGGCCAAGATTTGTCGGATTTTATGCTTGCTGTTTTAGTTTGCTTATTGTTTTTATTTTTTGCGTTGCACTTTTGCTCAAAAGCTTTTCTACGACTGTACTTACCATCCCCAGAAGAGAGTGTGAGTGAGTGGTGTACAGGGAGTACAACTTGCCTCCTCACCTCTACCCCTGCCCCAAACCTGACAGAGCAAATGTTAATCCAATTAAAGTTACTTAAAACTTCAACCAAACATAACAAAAGAGATAAAAAAGTGGCGAGAGAGATGGCGAGCTTGGAAAAAGTGTTTCCTGGCAACTTTTCACGCCATTCAGCAATCCGCAGGACCATCGTTTGGCGGCCGATTTCGATCGAAACGAGTAAAACGGGCAACTCAGAAGCTCTCGAGTGGCATGTGTCCACTCACCGGTGACTTTTGTGCTAACACTAGCTAATAGTGCTTAAGCTTAATGTGTGAGAAGATTTCTCCCCACACACAAAAAAGATTTCCTCCAACGCTCGTGACGCTGGTTGCAAGGAGCAACTTCTGACAGCTCATCGATAAAAGGGCAGCCAATAAAGTTCGACGATGCAAACTCGATTGGCCGAAGTTGGACCCTAGGATCAGCTAATGCACACACACAGTGGAACACATTAAGGATATTAAGAGTGAGTGGAAAAAGGCGAGAGAAAAAAATAAACGTACAGTTTGACAAGTGTTAATGTCCCTTTTTCTGTGCAAAAAAAAAGCCTTTATCCACAGGTAAAGTTATCGCAAGCAGGATCTTGTGCCCAGCGATCAAGCTTATGCAACCGCTGCACACATACTAGCAATTATAACAAGTACCTCTTCTCGAACCACTCTTGACAATGGCAATGCACTCAGCAGTGCAGTGTGCAGCTGAATGACACTTGAGGAACTTAAAAGGTAAAAGGTTACGAACAACTTGGCATCAAATCAACAGAAGAACAGCAACCAATTTCAAAGTAAGAGCTGTACGCAGCTGCCGTATAAAAGGCACTGGGAATGGTAATGCATCAAGGGTGAGCCATATAAATTACGTTAGATTCATTGCATTCTCATTCGTGGGCTGACCTCAACAAGGAGAAGAGGAGTGCCCTTTTATCCTGTTTTCTTTCGTCAATATTACAGCCCTTAAATATGGCTTGGGCTTTCTTCCAAAAGATGTACGATGAACGTCTTTTGTGTGCGGAGTGAACATGTAAAGCACTCGGGTGGAGAGGTTATGCTGCAATGTTGTAGTATCTACATGGAATAACAATTGCACAATGCTTTTTATAACAAACGATAGAAATTAGCCGCTAGATTACAGTGACTGACGAAATAAAGCAACGAGCTGATTTGCTGCAATAATGTTTATTTTATCATTCAATTACTTTTATAAATATATTTTGTAATTATTGTATCCTTACAACCAATAAAATTTATTTATTTATCCATATGAATGTCCTGCATATTTGTGCTACGACAACTAATTAGATTATCGTTTTGTTAACATTCAAACTAATCCCTAAATCGACGACTATTATCTCCGAAATTGAAAAGTAATAGAGCCCTCGACTTATACGAATCAGCCGAGAGATAAGAATCAAAATGATCAATCTAGGTACGGTATTGAGTAAATTGCGCGATCGAAGTGTTCTAGCAGGTGCATACATATTAAGCTCTACTAATAGAGAAGATGCATCCAATTCATTCTTTAACAATTTGCTGACAAACACACTTTGATTACCTTTGTGACGATGTTCAAGCTTTTGAAGTTCTAATAACAAACAACGGTCCCTATAGTTTGGCATAACATTAACTCCTCTCAAAGGTAGAATATTAATAGCCATTCTAGTAATTCAATACTTGAATGAACCAAACAAACATAGAGTGATTTTAGGCAAAATATATCATAGCATTCGCGAACCCTAATAATTTATAAGCCTTACTAACAATATTGTCAATGTGCAAGTGGAACGTTAAGCTTTGGATCAAAGTCAATCCTAAATCACACACATGTTGCCGGCGAAGTAACGTCCTATCTGCCAGAGAATAATCGAATTCAATAGGATGCTTTAATCTGTGAAACATTATTGTGAAGCATTTGTCAATTGCGAGATCAAGATCATTATCTAAGCACCAAGAATTAAAACAGCGTATGAACTGTTCTAATACATAACAATCATTCTGAGTTTTGACAGGCATAAACAGTTTAATATCGTCAGCATATATTAGACAAGTATTGGGTAGAACACAAGCGGTCAAATCATTGGCAAACAGCAAGAACAACAACGGCAATGACTAGTGTATGTATAACGAAGAATTATTTGAATCAATGTCTAGCTGTAACAGTATTTTTATGCATTTTTATTATTTTGTTCTTTAAAATATAATAATTGCAATAATTTGCAATTACTTCTTTATCGCTATAATTTTAATGAATAGCTAAATGATAACATCAAAAAGTAGCAGCAATATACAAACAATATAAATTGCTATGATTAGAAATACATTCAAAATACTTTCAATAAAAACTCTCTCTAATGCTCATATTGTCTTTGAAAATCGATAAACTAAAAGTAAATTGAAGACCCTCAACATAACTAGCAACGACACGTCTTGTCATAAATACGAAGAATGAAACACGCTGTAAGAAAATCTAACCTTTCAAAGCTCCCACGCTCAATGAAAAGGTCAAACGAAACTTTATCCCATCACCGAACGATTCAATACGAATGGGAACGATATCTTCAATCTAACATTAATAGTACGTCAACCGTCAAATGTAAGTAAAGCGCATCCTCGCCACCGCAACACCCCTAAGCAACGCACCGTGCGAGGCGAGCGATTCCCGTAGCCGTGGCGAGTTTTCCGCCCTACGGCAATGTGGTTCCACAGAAATTGTCGCAACACATGCAGCAGCAGCAGCAGCAGCAGCAGCGCTACAATCTCTGAACGTGGTTTTTCGTGGAATTAGTCCACCAAGCTGACATCAGTTAACAACTGACAATCCCCACCACCCATGTATACCATCACCATGATTGTGCTCGAGCATCAAACGCAACCAATCAATGATGCGCTGCAGAGAAAATTGATTTCCGCCTTCCAGGGAATACAAATTTATGTTCTGAAGAAAGAAAAATATTCGCAGAAATTTTCGTTTTGTGGAAATGGCTTATTTTTTTTAGTTGAGGTCTTGAATTTCAAGCATTGCTGGCGTACTGTATCCGAACGCGCCACACTTTTGCATAAAGTGGCTAATGGAAAACACTGTCCGTGGTGTGCACACGGAGCATCCAATGAATAATCGATCGAAATCATCACCATAAATAGTGAGCAATGTGGCCAGCAAGCAAGCAAGCAAAAAAAGGCGCGAAACATAAAACTGCTGCCAATAAATGCGTTCGAACAGAAACATTCATTTTAACTTGCACCAGTGTGCCTAGTTTTGCTCGAGTTCGTTTTGTTGCCGTCTACTACTATCGCTAGACGGTTGCAGTATTTTGTAGGTGGAAAAGAAACAAGCGATACGAGGGGAAAAGAAATGCACCAACGAAAGAAAACTTATCTATTTTCACCCCGAAGACTATTTCCCAACCGTGGCCGCATACATCAAAGGTTAGTAGTAGTGGCAACTTTTTCAATCAATTTCTTCCCGCCTCCGGTTGCCGCCCTTGCAATGTCTACTTGCTTCGAAGCCATCATTTCAAATGCATTGGCTTCTAGCGGAATGGGTGAAGGAGAACCTACCTCAATCGACTGGAAAATAAGGCCGCTAGAGAATTGAAAAATAATAATAATCTCGGAATGACTAGTCGTGGTTTTTCCCCTCCTTTTTTTGGCCCCCTTTTTGCCGATATTTTCAACCGGCAAAAAGTGTTGCCTGATTGTTAGGATTGGCAGCGTCGAGATACATTCCACAGCAAACAGCAAAGGAAGAGCATCGGGCCATCTTCAGCGTTGGCCGTAGTATAAGAAGAGCTAGGTTTGTCGGAATCGCGATAAGGCAGTGCTACCTAACCCGGGCAGAAGTGGGCTGCTGAATTTAATTACTGAATGTGCAACTTTATATCAAAGAATTCAAGTGTACTGTTTTAGCCCACGTTTTCCCTCCGTTTGCTTCTCAATCAATCGTATCGATTAGGAAAAGAGCAAGCAAAGGCACTGCAGTTTGCAAACTTTTTAGCTTTTCCAAAATTATTTCACATTGCGGGCGAAACGGCTAAAAAGCTAAAGAGCCGGGAAAGAGCTTCCAACCAACGAGACAACGAAAACTTTGTCCTGGAGGAAGTGAGTAGCACTTAAACAAAGAAGTAAAAGCTTCGTAGTCATTTTGAAGTATTTTTGTGAATGTGTGTTTTTTGTTCCTTTCCACGAATCTTTATCAAAGATTGAAAAGCACACACACACACACACACAACCAAACTCGTCCATCAGTGTGACGTGATAAGTTTTGCTTCGACCAACCCGTGTCGTGTTCGCTTCGGGGCTGTGTGGGAGCTGTGTTTACCGCACAAAAACACGTGTCAACATTTCCAGAACTTTTGTATAGGGCGATTGAATGGGTGGTTTCGTATCACAGTAAACGAGTTGCAATCACTGTGCGCAAAAACTCACCATTCGCTTGGTAGGAAATAGTTTTAAGCTGTATGACAGTTTTTGTACTGCTATTCAACGGAATAGGAAATACTGTGATGTGGTTTTTCAGTATGCGTATGGTAGCGATAACATAATCAAGTGCACGTTTAGTGATAAGTTAATTCCGTAAATTTATTTACAGAGCACAGTGCTTCAAAGGAAATCAATTTGGCTAGTAAATCATTTTGCCCTTGACCCTCCCATTCATTACTAGTTCGGTGAAAAGTGACATATTTTACAAAATTTGTTTCTAAGGAATACTATTTGACGTAATTAAAGTGTCAGAATTGGTTTTTCAATAATTTGGCGTAGAATTGTATTCAAACATGGTAAAATCCCCCTAATCTGCTGTCTCAACAAGAAAAAATGTATATATGATTAACTTATAGTTATTTGCTAACATGGAGGTATCTCTTAGCTGTAACTCTCTTCGGCATCCATCTAACAAAGTCTTCAGTACATTTTCTATTAAAAAATATGACGTGTGGTATTATATATAAATTTTGAATAACCGTATCACACTTCAAACATTCCTCAACGAAAGCATTCCAATGCCAAATGTAAAATTTCGAGTGTTACACATCTCAAAAAAGCTTTTAATAAAACGTTTGTTATAAGGATCTTTAAATCTGTTACAACTGATCATCTTCTAAGGAAAGACAAATGAACTCTATTGGAATCTGCTACGAGACTTGGGCCAGTAGACCAAGCAATCAAAGCAAGGTTAACTTGACAGGCAGTGACTTGCTCCAGGGACAATCATTTGAACTGGCAAATTAGTAGGAATCTTCTGCTTCTTCTTTGGTTCAACAACCGTTGCCTGCCTGTACCACTTGTGGGTTTGTCTTTCAGTGACTTATGGATTACCCCCAGAGCAGGATTTTTAGTCCTATGTATGGGAACACAATCCATACGGGGCTTGAACCCATGACGGGCATGTTGTTAAGTCGTACGAGTTGTCGACTGTACTACGAGACCGGTCTGAATTAGTAGGAATAATCTTGGAAAATGACTATGTTTGAGACATACCTAACCTAGAATAGAAATATGCGTCAGTGTGTCTATTTGTCAGCATGTTAAAAATGAATTGATGATCAGTAGAATGAAGAGGAAATACCTTTCCATCTTCTTGGAACAAACGATACCTCGCATTATGATGCAACTATTGCAATCTGCGGACAACAGACCTATGCCCCCCAGGTTCTGCATGCTAGGAAACATATTCAAGCAGTGAATTCAATCACAAGCTGAAATGAATAGCATATCAGAGGTAAGTTATCAAGAAGCCAAAGTCGTACTTCGCCAAGAGAGTCGAAAGAACGGAAAAGGATCACTGCGAAGTACGAGTCAGGATTATATGGAACAAGATCTACTGTATTGGATCTCCGTATATAGATACAAAACAGTACCACAGGAACAGGAGCTACATGGAAAACCATTAATACCCAGACCAAGTCGGCACGATGAGTTTAATTCTGAGCGCGTCAAAGTAAACCTGTGATAGGAGATAATAAGAAACGACGCTGAATTTATTGTGTTCATCGGAATTGATTGGTCCTGGAGTGGGGTACAATTGACAAATACATACATAATGTGGAGAGAATGTTCAACCATCAATACTGCTTGCAAATATTAATACTATCTTAACATCTATTAACGATCGGAATATTTGTGTTATTTATCTATTTATCTGTTTATTCATTTGCCTGAGCTGCGTGTTTGTTGTTCTAATATGGTTTTCATCGTCTTATCCGATAAAAAGACTCATCGTTGTTCAAATTATCTCTCATCCACAAACGTGACCTTTGAATCTGCACCTCCAGCGAACGCCACACAACCATCTGTAACGCCAACATTTCAGCCTCTCTTTATCGAAATTTTCCCGGAACAATCATTACCGCAAACGTCCGCAACATTTTGCTGCTTGAGCTGGAGCAGCATTTTCAAACAAAAATTTTCACACCATCGCCGGAAGGGACACCAATTAATCGTTGAAAATGTTTCCGTCCCGATTGAACTTTTCCAGAGGCCGCTCAATTTTAAACATTTCACATACACAAATGCACAGCAACAGCTTGGCATTACGCACGTTTGCTCATGGCACGGTTTCGACCCGCAAGCATAATCCATCACGCCGAGGCTGTGTTGCGTTTTATTTTCGCACTTACATCAAAACAAAAGGTTTCATTGTCAGGCGATGAAGCACGGGAAAAGCCCGCATCAACAATTTTACTTTTTGTTCAGTGTTGTGATGTACAAAACCAAACCAGAACAAGAAAAAAAAGAGGAGACAAGCGAAACAATCATAACACGCGTCAAAAGTTTTCCCATTTGCTGTAACGCTCATTAGATCAACACTAACATCGGTGGAAACATTAATTGCTCGCTGGACGTGCGGGCCGGAGGTGAGCAAAGTTTAAATGAAACCGAAAGCAACGGACGGCACCGCATGCACGGCAAAGCATCCGCGGCCTGTCACTGCAGCATCAAGCGGCATGTACCGGTACACCGAGTGGCGCCAGCCACCTACTAATTGCATGCCGCACTCCCCGCACTCTTCGGATTTTTTTTCATCTCTTTTTGCCCTTACCATCAGGACCATGCACTGGCGCAAACGGTGGATCGCTCAAATGGTCGTGAACAAAGTGGGGAGGTTGAAAATTAACGCAAGCATCCCCGCGGGATGGACTGGCAATGCTGGGTTTTCCTTTCTTACCTTTTTTTTCGTTTCTCAAACTGTCAGAACCAGTACGCGCTACGATGGACGCTTAAAAATGGCGCCTTTACCCACAGCAGCGAAGTAAAAAGTTCACTTTAATTAATGTTCAACTCGGACATAAATGAAAGCAACGATCACCGGACCAAACACCGGATGAGAGAGAGCAGCAGGTTAAAAGGGAAAAAACTGAAGTAAACTGTTTTTTTTTTCACAGCGAACAGGGGCAAGGCTTGAGAATTCATGGAATCCAACGGAAATGGCCGAAGGTTAAATGACGCCAAGTAACCCGAGCTGCATCATGGTGGATCGCGATTTTCGCTTTGTTTTGTGTCCAAGATGCAATTTCTTTTACTTGGGTTTGGTTTTCTTTAATTTTCAGGATAGTTTACAAGTAATTTCAAACTTTTGCGGCAACAAACGCGATTGGTTTGAATAAAGTGTGAAGGAAGGTTAATAATGCTTCTCCAGTTAATTAAGGACCGAAGTTTTGAGAAGTTGTCGTTAAAATGACACCACAAGCTATAGTGTTTTCTGAAGAATCTTTACATTCTTGTGGATGTTTGTATGTGCAGAACAGCTCACCTCTGGAAATTGAACTACGAAAGATATAATAATTTGATATCCATGGCAGTTGAGTGATACTGTTTTCGAGCATCAACTGCGACACATGATGACCTCAAGATCTTATTATGTTCTTTTATTCTGAGATCATATCTTGCCATCATGTACAAAGTACATTGAGAGCGGTATTGACTTGGTCCTGCGATTATTATCAACTAAGATAGCAACTTGAAATGGTACATTACAAGGAACAATCAAGGATTCAATTCATTAACCAAATTTGAGATCTAATCAACCTGAAATAGAGCAATTCGTCAGAGTTCCAGAGTCTATTAAAATTGAATTAATAATTAGAGTACCATGTGTCTCACAAGGTCTGTTGTTTTTAACCATATCTGACAAAATTGTTACAAAATTCAGAGTACAGAGTATTGCACGTTTCGAAAATTTCCTTGGCTTTTTGTGATTGAGATACCCAAAACAGACGACTATGCAATGGAACTGGCTCAGAATGTCTGAAAGACTATGGGTCCTTTGCTACCAACCAAGTGTAATCATACAATCATGTCTAAATCACCAGTTTTGGTAAATATGGCCGACACATACATCATAGATCTGACGCTCTTCTTTGTAGCTTAATCGTATCAAATAGTTATTCAAACATCAGAGAGCCTTACAATTTTATATTGAACAGCCCAAGAGGGATACAATAAGGCCCAGCAGGCTTAGATACACCTATGTTTAATGAAATCTGTCTCATTCTGCCTGCACAATGTTGGTTTCATCTACCTATATGGACAAACTTACAGGTGTGCCAAATGAACCAGAACCGTACTGTTTATTCAGTCCACGTGAAAAAATGAATGAACTGATTCACAAGAGAAGAATGCTATGGTTCTTTTAATGCATAAACATTAAAAAAAATCATGAAAATGAGTGCAATAATTCATGATCATCACTTTCTACGGGCAAATGATAGATTGACAATCGGCCGTATCGGGGTGGTCGTTCGTTCCCGGGAACGTTCGCCGCGACGCTCATTTTCACTCATTTCATAGGTTTTGTCTAGGTTTTGTTCTGTCCAATCTAGTGGTACAACCCTGTCCACTCATGAGCGACGAACGTTCTTCGACGAACGACCACTTCGATACGGCCGAATATTGGTTTGCTTTCCATGTGATCAGATCAACGGATTAATCGGTATTTTTACCAATTTTCAAAAAGCGTACTGAGTCACAGACTTTATAGGTATTGCTGTTTGCAAAAGAACGAATGAACCGAAATCACGTTCACAGCAATGAACGACTCGGTTCACTCACGTTCTTTTAAAAGAACCGAAATGCCCACCTCTAGGACAAACATAGGGCCGGTCTGGTGGTACAGTCGTCAACTCGTGTGACTTAATAACATGCCCGTCATGGGTTCAAGCCCTGAATAGACCATGCCCCCATACGTAGGACTGACTATCCTGCTATGGTAAGTATGAAGGTATGAAGTATGAAGAAGAAGAAGAAGAAGAAGAAGAAGAAGGGCAAACATACAAAAGAAACATATTTGTCAAAATAGACGGATCGAATCGAGAAGTATTTTTAGGTGACATTAAACACGCCAAGAGATATAACCGTCCTGCATATCTGTCGATCTCTTAGAATACATAGAGTAAGTAATCTCGTGGAATACATTAGATGCAAATCTATGATACATGACATCCGTCACATTGACATTTCATGCATCATTAACTCAGTAAACTTATACAATAATTTCGCAGCCAACATTTGCAAAACATTTGTGCTTTAAGTGCACGTGGTTTTCTAAACTGATACTCAACGTACTAAACGACGCCGTGCCAAAGGCAATAGCTCACAATATGACACCTCCACCTATATGCAAACTTTCACACATTTTCAGCTTTACCGCTTCCGTTTGTGGGAGTAAAGAATCACCTTACGACCACCTTTGTTTTCTGGCAGAGTTTTGCCCCTTTTTTCAAAACTTAAGTGCAAAAATTGAATCGACTTTCAACTGTCTGGAACAATATCCAGAATTGCTCCACACTCGACCAGCGGGGGCCACAAAACTCGCCCGATACTCTGTGCACCTCTGTAACTTCTGCTCCCGCTCCCTCTAAATGTGTGTTCCTCTTCCCCTTTTAAGACCAGTGCCAACGAACCAGTTCCTAAGCGTTTTAAAAATGAGCAGCGAGAATGGCAAACTTTCCCCGTGATGTAGATCGTGTCACACTCTCGTTTTGTGTGTGTGTGTGTGTGTGTGTGTGTGTGTGTGTGTGTGTGTGTGTGTGTGTG
>SIXB01003293.1:9625-22947 GCA_007018985.1 Anopheles bwambae
GGTTTTTGTATAAAATAAACTATACGACCAGCAATAAACATTCGAAACGTTATTTCCCAAAGGATAGAGAAGAAAGCATCGAATAATACACTTCACAGTGGATTTTAAAGGGCTTTTCTAAAATTCCCTTAAACTGGTGCAGTTTAAGGGAAGTTTAAGGTGCCAGTTTAAGGGAAATAGCTCGAAACCCTGATTTTAGAACTCGAAAATGTCAATTGGGTAATGAACGAAACAATTTCGTTGAAATTTGTTTTTAACCATTTTGTTTGCTGGTTAGCCTTACCAGAGCAGGCGGCCTTTACAGTGCTTATTTTAATGATGAAAAATGTGTTTTTGTACCTTTTGTGCCTGGGATAAATTATGGTTAAACAAATATTCTATTCTGACATTTTGATTGCAGATGTATGACTGACATGTAATTCAAACCACCCAGGCAGTGTTGATAGGCTTATGAATACCATCTGATCGCACACATTATTTTCAATTATTTTATTTGAATTGAATCTAAATATAAAAAAATCAGGTTATTGCTAGAGATATATTCTATCATATAAAGTATGAACTATGACAGCTTTTGATGTAAAAGCGAAAAATCCATTAAAAATCAATATGATTTTGAAGAGTTCAATAAAAAACCCACTGATATTTTTTCTTTATAATCGACTAGTGTAGCATATACGGCACACTAATTATGAAGCAAGCGGGCTGAAATACATACATTATTGAACTGAGCGCAAGTAAGCATCGCATACTTGCAGCCATAAAATTTAAATTGAATTTCATATATTTAGAAACACAAGCACCCCGTTTCCGGTATCCTTCTACCAGCCCCATGTCACGATAAAATCCGTTACCATCGTGCGTTAGTTTTAAAATGTCGCTCCCCCAACGCCAACACCGAACCATTCTACACCCCAAACGCAACTGCAAAACCACCGTCAGTTGCGTCGACAGGTTAGTTAGCGTTTCGATTAGCTCCCGCTGCCGAGGCCGAGGCCGGTGCTCGAGTCAACCGCTTCGCCACCAACCCAATGAAACCGCAACACGCTCGCTATATTTATGCAAATAGTTCCGGCCAGATCGCGCCGGTACTCGCTCATCATCATCGGGCTCCAGCCACTGACGCACACGCTGGCGATGAGTTTTAGCACAAAATTTGCCATCTGCCTGAATTCTGCGCGACTCGTTTGCATTTTACCCATGATGGGTATAAAACGCTTGTCGTTCCATGCTTCAACCCGTGTGGGGTGAGGTGGTACATGCACACACATACACATGAATTCAACCTGCGTACGGGTGTGCCGGTGTGGTCGCTTGAGCCCGTTAATTGAATATTGTAGAAAGTTAGTTAGCAAGCAAAGGCAAGAGTGCTACGGGATGCTGTGTAGATGAAGCACCGAGCGCGTGCAACGGTTCTGCTCCGCGCGAAAAGCTGCTCAGACGGGTGGGAAAAATATTGTACCACGCGTAAACGAATACACGCCATGTGGCAACCTGCGCTACCGGTGCCGTACAACTCTTTAGCGACAGTTGTATGCGGCCAAAGCATATAGGCAGGCGCGTTTTTCCGGTGCGCCTGTTTCGGAACAAGCGTTCAGCGTGTCACCAAACACACGCCGTTCATTCTTCCTTTTTGGTGGTGCAGAGCATGGATTTGATCGTTATTACAATGTTTAAGCTGTAGAATCCTCGTCTAGTGCTTGCAGAGACACGTTTGGCATTATGACCAGAGCGGCCAGCTGGGGTTACGGGGGCGGCCCGTTTTGCTGTTAATCATGGCTCGTAATTTGTTCGTTGATTACGCATGTACCGGCATGTTTTTAGCCGCATGCGTGTCGAACAGATGGGTGCGGCGGGTTTTTCCAGCGATAGGATTTAGGATGTAGCGCGCTTTTCGGGCGCTACGCTCGCTGCACGGCGCCCGGTAACCAGGTGTTGTACCCGCTCTAGTCACTATTTGATAACCAACAAAGCCTGCCGAGACAAGGGAAGGATAATCATTTTACCATTAATGTGTAGCGATTGGATGGAAAACAGCACGGTGGATAGTTGGAAGCAGAAGAAGCGGTAGTTGTTTGAAGTCAAACATGGATGGTTGGGTGGGTTCAGCGTGTCAGCTATTCTGAGAGAGCTTGCTGGACGGGAAGCATTATCGTTCAAAGTTGATGAAAACAAAATAATGTGTGTAACTTTTGTTGATTGGAAAATGTAGCGTTGGAGGGATATTATGGTGCTTGAACGGTGTTGCTGAGAGGCTACTGAGAGAGACAATGCAAACATTCAGGCGAAAAATGATTTAAATATTAGCAAACAACAGAGCATGTGCAAAACCGGGCATTTTCAATTTCGAGGAAAAGGTTCCATTCAAAATGGTCGATAGAATGGGACATTTTCAATGGAAATTCATTCAGCGATACACGGATTTTTTTAGCGTTTGGAGTGCGCTAACAGTCATATGGTATTCTTTACATATAACAGTAAAATAGTGTCATGGTGGGCCGGTCCATTCCTGCGAAAGCAATATATTTCGAAAATTGGAACATCAACGCACGTTACATAACAGTATAGCTATATGCCAAAGAGCAATTTGTTCATTCTTATTCTAAAATTGGCGTTTTTAGACAATGTTCACAGTGTTTTACATATAGCAAAAAATAACCAATTTGTGAAAAGTTAACTCGCTGATTCTTCCTATCATAAAGAACTTCTATCGGCTGAGTTTTTACCCATTTTCATAACAAAGGATATAAATGTACAAGATATTTCGTAGATGAACTTACGATATACATGAAGATATGAACAATTACATATTATATCACTTCAAAATTAGTCGAAATTGTCTTTTTTATTCAACAAAATTATAAAAACAATATTTGTAACACATTTCATAAAACAAGTACGGAAAACATATCTTTGGTACTTCATTATGCCACACAATGTAATACGTTAGCTATTACTCAATGTAAGATGCGAAAGAGACCCACAAGGTCCAAAACATTTATAATAATACAACAACACTACTCAATGTTACTTTGTGAATCTCCAAATTGAGATTGCATATGTGCAGGCGGATACATGATTAAATCATAAAAAAGTACTACTCAAACAGTAAAACGCCCAAAGCTATGCAAAATACGAGACAAAACGGTCAAATTAAATAACTTTGAAGAGCTATTAAGCTAATAATAATAGTTTGATAGTGTTCACTCTGTCCGATGCACTTGAATTATTAAAAAAAAGCACCACACTGACACACATTACACTCTCCAACAGATATCAACGAGTGCGAGGAACAGGAACACGGGTGCGACTACTGCCAGAACGCGTTCGGAGGCTACCAGTGCACCTGTCCGGCTGGGTACGAGCTGGCCGACGACGACAAACACTGCCAGGATGTGGACGAATGTGCTGCGAGCGACGACGACGACTCGGGCGAGGGTGGATCAGCGTGTTCGCACGAGTGTCACAACACGGTCGGTTCGTTCGAGTGTCGCTGTCCGGATGCGTTCCATCTGAATAACGATCGGCGCACGTGCGTGCGTGACTTTTGCCAAGATCTTTACGAAAACCCGAACAAAACACGCTGCTCGCACGAGTGCGTAGACGAGGTGGAAGGTTTCCGGTGCCACTGCCCGGACGGCTACCTGCTGGATGAGGTGGACCAGAAGACGTGCCGCGCGGAGGAGGGTTGCAACAAGCATCAGCGAAGACACTGCGAACCGGGCCGGTGTCTGAGGACGGGAAGCGACTATCGGTGCGAGTGTCCCGAGGGGTATGTGCAGGGTCAGCACAGTTGCCAAGAGCGGGATGAGTGTATGCCGGGGCAGCATGACTGTAGCCACGAGTGTCACAATACGCCCGGGTCGTACCGATGTGCCTGTCCGGCAGGGTTAACGCTGTCAGCCGATGGGAAGACGTGCGATGACGTGAACGAGTGCGAGCGGGAAACGAACGAGCTGGATGGGGTGTGTGGAGATCTTGAGTGTCGCAACACGTACGGTAGCTACAAGTGCGTGTGTCCCGAGGGTCGGGAGCTCGACGAGTACGGTATCTGCCGGCAGATGGACCTGTGTCGGAAGGATAATGGGGGTTGCTCGCACATCTGCACATTCTACAATCGGGAAACGTACTGCGACTGTCCGGACGATATGGAGCTGGCGGAGGATGGCAAGACGTGCGAAACGACGAACCTGTGCGGTGTGAACAATGGAGGCTGTTCACATACCTGCGATCAGGACAGTGAGATGGTGTGCCTGTGTCCGGCTGGCATGGTGCTGGGGGGCGATGGGCGTACCTGTGAGGATGTGAACGAGTGCGAGACGGACAATGGTGGCTGTTCGCAGAGCTGTTTGAACTACGAGGGAGGCTATCGGTGTAGCTGCTACGAAGGCTACGAGCTGGTCGAGTCGGATAGACGCACATGTGTAGATCGGGATGAGTGCGCGAATCCGCGCGGTGGTGGTTGTGATCACAACTGCCACAATACGGCCGGTTCGTACTACTGCACGTGCCACGCAGGGTACAAGCTGGCGGAGAATGCCCGAACCTGTATGGATGTGAACGAGTGCGAGGAAAGGAACGGGAACTGTTCGCACGTGTGCATCAATCTGCTCGGCGGCCACCAGTGTTCGTGTCCGAAGGGCCTGTTTCTGCAGGAGGACGATCGAACGTGCGACTTTGTGGACGAGTGTGAGCTTAACAATGGTGGCTGTTCGCACGGCTGCCACTACGAGTATGGGGTGGTGAGCTGTTCCTGTCCGAAGGGCTTCCAACTCGACTCGGAACATCAGAAAACGTGCGTCGATGTGGATGAGTGTGCGTCGCGGGGCAATGGTGGATGTTCGCATGAGTGTGTGAATAGTCCGGGGTCGTACGAGTGCAGGTGTCCGGATGGGTACGAGCTGCGGCATGATCGTCACGCCTGTCAGGATGTGGACGAGTGTATTGTGGAGAATGGTAATTGTTCGAACATCTGCATCAATCTGCCGGGCGGACATCGGTGTGCGTGTGAGATCGGGTACACTCTGCAGGATGATCAGCGAACGTGCAGTGATGTGGATGAGTGTAATGATGGAACGCACGACTGTTCGCACCACTGCGTGAACGTGCCCGGCGCGTACGAGTGTGAGTGTCCGGCAGGGTTCAAGCTGGGACGGAACCGGTTAAGCTGCGAGGATGTGGATGAGTGTGAGACGCTGCCTAACCGGGGTGACTGTGAGCATCGCTGTATTAATACGATTGGGTCGTACCACTGTGGATGTGAGGATGGTCATCGGTTGGAAGCGAACAATCGCACCTGCTCCGATGTGGACGAGTGTAGCGATGAGCTGAGAACGTGCACGCATGATTGTGTGAATACGAAGGGCGGGTTTGTGTGTTCGTGCCCGTCTGGGTTGCGGTTGGACGTGGATGGCGTAAGCTGTGTGGATGTGGACGAGTGTCGCATCAACAACTTCAACGCGGGTTGTTCGCACATCTGCGAGAACACGCACGGAAGCTTTGAGTGTCGGTGTCCGGAGGGTATGGTGCTCGGGGACGATCAGGCCACGTGCAGTGATGTGGATGAGTGTGCGGTACTGAACGGTGGCTGCAGCCAGCTGTGCGTGAACCGAGACGGTGGCTATCGGTGCGGTTGCCATCCGGGATACACTCTAATGGCGGACGGGAAAGCTTGTGAGGTGTCGAATCCGTGTGCGCTGAGGAATGGCGGCTGTCAGCATTACTGCAGCCTGAAGGGTGGACAGCCGGTGTGCTCGTGCCGGGAAGGGTACACGCTGAACAAAACGAACCAAGCGTCCTGCATCGATCATAATGAGTGTCTGCAGGCAAAGGATCACAACTGTCAGCAGCGGTGCGTGAATTTGGAAGGATCCTATCGGTGCGAGTGTTACGAGGGGTACGAGAGGAACGATCTTGGACAGTGTATCGACATTAATGAGTGTGCGATCGACAATGGTGGCTGTGGAGCGGGTGCACAGTGTGTCAATACGGCCGGGGGCAGTCGGTGCGCTTGTCCGGTTGGGTTTAAGCTGACGCAGGACCGCAAACACTGTGCCAAGCTGACGGATAACTGCAAACCGTTTGAAGCGCCGAGGAATGCGGAGGTACGATGTACACGATCGCGCCACAAGACGCAGCTGTTTTACCGGTTGAAGTGTATCGTGACGTGCAAGAAGGGCTTCAAGCTGCACGGACCGTCCGTGCGGCACTGCAACGGAACGGGCGAGTGGGACGAAGGGGAGTCCATTTGTGTTCGTAAGTATTCGCACGTTCGACGATCACGTTCGACGTTCGACGGATGACCATAAGTTACGTAACGTTCTTAAGAGGATGAGGTAGTACCGTCTAGCGTTATTGATTTGTTCTACACCAGTTTGCAGGACTGGTATGTGTCAGGGATAAGATTCAGAACAGGTATAGGTTCAGAACCTTCTCGAGGACTGGTATGAGATAAGGATTAAACCGAGTACCACTATACATTCGAGATCAATTTCAGAAACTATATGAGTTTGATATTTTTCCCAGGACCGGAATAGGTTTCGAATCATTGCCAGGGTCGTTGTAGGATCGAGACCAGTATGAAGGCGAGTTTCTGGACCGCTGTAGGTTCGGAACCTGTTCCAGAATTAGTATGTGTCATGGATAGATTTGAGAACTGGTATGGTTCAATGAGCAGTCGCAGGACCAGTTCTAGTCCCTTTTTGAGTTCAAAATGAATTGCAGAATTGTTATAGTCTTGGGATTCAGTTCCAGAACTAGTATGAAGATGGATTTAGCTACAGGACGGATATAGCCTCAATATAAGTTCTCAAACTATTATGAGTCAATGACCAGGTCAAGGATCGATATGCGGACAGTATGAATTCCAGTACCGATGTGGATTCAGGGTAAGCTCTAGGATCAATATTAATTCAGTTTTAGTTCCAAGACCAGTAAGGGCATAGAATCAGTTCCACTAGCAATATAAGGTCGCAATAATTTCTAGGTCCGGTATGGTATCAGGATTAGTTCCAGGATAGTTATGAATTCGGGATCAGTTCTATGTTCTGTATGTGTCAGGGATGAGTTTCTGGACCACTCATGATCTATCCCTAGACCAGCATGACTTCAGCATAAGTTTCAACACCGGCATGGGATCAGGATCAGTTCCAAGATGAGTAATTGGTTACCATCAGTCACAGTATCTGTTTAGGATCGGGACCAGGACATTTGATATCAGTTCCAGAACAGTTCAAGAATCAGTATGAGTTTGAGATGAAATCCAGGATCGGTATAGGTTAGGGACCAGTTCCAGGACCGTGATGATATTAACCGCGAAGGCTTCCATTGTTATATTTTGTCGCTGTTACGGAATAGAAAGGGTTTAGTATTGGGCGTTACGTAATTGATGGTTGATCCCTTACGTAGAATGTTTGTTAAAATTTTATATCTCTTGTTCGTCCCAAAACAGCGCTCGCCTGTCCACGCTTGAGCCGACCGGAAAATGGAGTCATCCTGCCGGTTGCCTGTACGGCGGGCAAGATCTTTGCCAGCGAACGCTGCGTGCTGCACTGTAAGCCTGGTTTTAAGCCAGCTGCAAGGCGTACTGCTGTCTGCAGTCTGGCGCAAACCTGGGTACCGGGAGACAATCTGGCCTGTGTACCGCTGGACTCTCCAGTAGTGCCACCTAAACAGCTAATAACGACGACACCGACAACTGTAGCACCGGTTGCAATCAAACCGTTCATCCAGTGTCCGTCGGACGTGCACGAGGTACTACCGCTCGGACAGTACACGATGAAGGTGCGCATGGAGCGGCCGACGACGAATGTCGACTGGCACAAGTACGTAGACTCGCATCCACCGTGGGGCAAGCAGCTGGAGGTGGAGCTGCCGGCCGGTGAAACCATCGTCACCTTCCGTGCCCGCAGCCCGACGGGCAATGTGAACGATGTGTGCCGTGTGGTGATTAAAATAAGAGGTGAGTTTCAGGAGAAAGTAAGATTATTTTGCAGCTTTTTGAATGCTAGTTTTCATTGCAGAAAGGAAACCTCCTACCGTCGTGCACTGTCCCGAGTCGTTCGAGGTGCAGCTAGAGCGAGGCGAACCGTCCCGCTCAGTGTTCTGGACGGAGCCCAAGTTTGAGTCGCAATCGGAGATCAAGCAGCTCTACAAGTCCAACACACCGGGCCAACCGTTGAGTGTGGGATCGCACTACGTCAACTACATCGCCACCGATGCCGATGGGTTAAGTGCCAACTGTAACTTCCGCGTCGTTGTTAAGGGTAAGCTGTGCGGTTTTCAGCATCCACGGGAGCGCCTCTAACGCTTTTCATTTGCAGCCGCTCCGGTGGAGGCGCCGGAACCGCGGCGTCCCCTTGGTGCAGGACGGCCGGCGGAAATGAGCCGGCTGGAAAACCACGAATCGTACCTCATCTGCCCGGGCAAACCGCCCGTCAGGCTGGACGGCAACAACTATCCCGTAAGTAGTAGACTGCACATTGTATTACACACGATTTGGCACCGACTGCCGCCCATTGCTTCGGTCGATAAGACGAGCGCGTACTTGCCACTTGCTACACCTGCACCGCCATCTTCACCACCCCATACACGAATGCTACCACTATCATCCCATTATCATCGTCAACAAGCACTACCACCACCAACACCGCAGCCAAAGGCACAGCTGAAACCGAGCGGGCTGCTGCCAGTAGGCTCGCATCGGTCGTATCATAACAATCATCACTATCGCCACGAACATCAGCACCATTACCACGGTCGCAACCGCACCGGCCAGGGGGCACCCGGTGCGACCGCGCTCATAACGCCACTAATGGGTCAAGGTAATCATTCATCTGCCGCGGGACCGACCGGGACCACCTTCGCCAACCGTACCGCCAACGGTTACGGCCGGTTGCTCTTACGGAACGATTACCGCACAACAACCATGCCGGTGGTGGCTTCCTCGAGTCGACTTCCTTGGCAACGGTCCGCAACAAACGCTAATACCACCCTCACCATCACCACCACCACCACTGCCGCTGCTACTTACAAACGTACCAACACCACCGCCCACTACCATCGACCGCTTGTTCGCATGGACCATCGCAATAGCAAACCGAACCAGCCAGTACATCGATCGCGCCTAATACACATCCTCGACCATCATCGATCAACGGTGGCGTGCTCCTGCTGGAAAGAGCTCGACTGTGAGGAGGAAACGCCCGCGGGCACCAGTTCGCACAGCAGCGGGAGTGATTCCGGCGGTGTTGAATATTTTATCGACATCTTCCATTGGGTCAGGGAACATCGGCCACCGCCACAGCAGCAGCAGCAGCAGCAGTCACTTAGCTTAGGACGACAGCGAGTTCTTGGTAGCATCACAGCGGGCCAGCACCAGCAAACACAACCTCATCGTAGCCGGCGTGCCCAGCGGCATAGCAATTATTAAATTATTCCATACGGTTAGGGCCATTATTCGCTATACTGAAGCAGCACCCGCACGTGAAGGTGGATGTGTGGAGAGATTGAGGTTGATGGACGAGACCTTTCCGTGATTCTCATGCCCGTTTCCTCCACAAAAACGGTGTGGGAAGGCGGTGCCGGCATACATTTGGCTTTGACATTCTTCATCCGGTGCGCTGGTTTGATTCGGGTGCTTGTTTTTCGACTGTATCGTATCACGTTTTTATTGGACATATTTGTGTCTATTTATGGCCAAAGGTCAGCAGATGCTAGAGGTTGAGCAGTTATTCTTGGAAGGTTAAAAGAAGCAAACGTATCCATTAAGAAAGCCATTAATAAGATAGTTGTCTTGTGAGCGGTGCATTAAAGATGGATTTGTCGTACAGATTGCATACTTTTTGGCGCGTACAGCTGACAAAAGCTCACAAAAAGGGTGCTTTAATTCACTGCTAGGCAACTACGAGTGTGCATTCTGTTGCAATAATCAGATTGTTTGGAATGTTTAGAGAATGATTTAGTTTATTGTGTAATGTGGTCGAAAGTAGTGCAGATACAATGCACAGATATAGGTACTTAAGTGTAACAAAAGTGTTATTCATATTGAACTGACTGTTCCGGAATTCGAACTTCCCATTAGCTGGTGAACACGATACAACACTCTCGACCGTGGATGCTTGACTGCATGAGGTGAAATTAATTTATTAGTAACTCAATCTGTAAATATAGCTCACGTATCATTGAAACCCTCCCGCGTGTGTGTGTGTAGAATTCCACTCTCAGCGTTAAATTGTTTAACAGCACTAATTCTCATATTGCAACCATCCAGCACGCAAATAGCATAAGCAAATAGATGAAATAATTATTGTACAGCTGTGCAGGGTAAAATAAGCTTCCATCGTGTCGTGCAGCTGTTGCGTGGCTCGATAGCATCGACAAGCCTGTTGTGAACGATGTGAGCGCACATCATTGTTTCGAATGAATAGCGCAGAGTATGCAATGTTCTGTAATTCTCATCAACGCGAAATTGGCCGACATTGGATTTCCATTAAGTGCCCACGGCTACTGATGAGCCCCTAGGACAATGAGGTAATTGTATAGGCTTTGATAGCAGCATCGAGGTCGCTTTCACTACCTCGAAATCGGTTGGCGATGGTTCTGAAATGTATTGCAAAATCGCCTTTCCGGAGATGTTTCAATTCAGTGTCAACCTTGCATAACGTTTGTTTGCTGTAGGGGGTAGGTTTGCTGGGAGCGTATGAGTATGAGGATGATGTTTGAAATTGTTTCAGCAACTGTTTAATACTTTGCTTTCGACACAGTGTGGCTTCTGGTATAGCAAGCATTTTTGTTGTTTAATTTTTGTAATGTTCCTTAAAGTGTTAAAAACGTTAGCGAACACATTGCGCACCCAATCGCGACGACTTTTCAAAGAGGCTAAAAAAAATCTCACAACAAAGTGTGTGCGCCTAAATGTATTCCATCGTGCGGGGAACGTTTTGTTGTGCCGATTGCATACTTTTCGTCATCCAACCGTATCACTTTCGCCTTAAAGTATGCAATTTCCGTCGCAACATTCTACGCCTTCTGGAAGACCATTTTTAATAGCTTGTTTGGCGCTCCGATTGATGCTTTCTTGACGCGTGCACGCTTTGCCCAGTAGCTTGCACTCGTCTTCGTCAAAGAAAAATGCACACTGGAAGGAATGCACAATGTACGCCCCCATTGTCCCACCGTGGGACGTTCGTTTGCCATAGGGCGGGACACAATCGCTTTGACGGCACAAAAGCTATGCAGCGTATGAAATTCTTTCCATTTCTCAGCCATTCCGCACACACACACGCCATGTTTTCCGTACCATTCCAAGGCTTCAAAGTAGTCCATGGACGCATCGTTTCGCCGTGGAACCGCTTTGTCGTAGTGGTACCGATTCGCAGCAGTTCGTCAAAGATATGCTCGAATCAAGCGGGCTCCACACACGCTCCGGTCACTTTGCATTTGGTATGGGGTGCTGTAGAAGCGCGCGCGCGTGTGTGTGTGTGTATATGTTTTTTGTCCCCAGTTTTTTGAATGTTGCTCCTTCCCGATTGAACGGTTGCGCTGTGATGGTGATGGCTCACATTCCAACGGTTCCTTTGACCGATCTGCTTCTTGTGTGTTTGCTACTTCCGGTTTGCACATGGCGTAAACTCATATTTGGCACACTGGACATCAAACGAACGGGTTTGGTTCGCTGCATTACGAGTTGTGTTGGTGATGGAACGTTTTTTTTACAGTCTCCATTCCTTTCCATTCACAGCACATTGTTCACAAGGCGGGCAGATCATTCCGATCGCTTGCTGCACGCCGGTAGCATTTTTCTGAAACCTATTTATAGCTTGGTACTGGCAAGAGGAGATAGACAGTGGCTGTGTGTTTGTGTGAGTCGTTTTTCGTTGCTCTAAACAGTCTACAAACACCAAAAAAATCCTAACATGTATTCATCACCATCTCGTAAGGACTCTCCGGCCCGGATCCGCAGGTCCTTCATCACATGGGTGTGTCTGATTGTATTCATATCACACTTTTCGTACGCAGAAAAAGCTCGATTTCCGTCACTAGGCGATGAGGCATTTTATTTTTTCCCGATTTCTTTTTGTTGTTGCTGTCGTCGTGTGAGCAGAAAAAAGGAATGAAAAGTTTCACTGAAATGAATGACTATCGCAATCTTGTGTACCTTTGCCTGCGATGAAAGGCAAAACATCGTTTGGGAAGGATTGCCATTCGAGGGTGAGCTTGACACATCCAAACCCAATTCTTCAGAAGCTTCTGTTTGTGCTCCCGTTTGA
This sequence comes from Anopheles bwambae, assembly GCA_007018985.1. NCBI lineage: Eukaryota > Metazoa > Arthropoda > Insecta > Diptera > Culicidae > Anopheles > Anopheles bwambae. The sequence goes on from SIXB01003293.1 coordinate 21,895, forward strand.
CACTATATGCAATCGACAGGGAGCATCCACCTAGGGGGAAAACCGGGATTATCTGAGGTTTTTGTATACTACTGGTCAGCCAGTTACGAAGGCACGGGGAGGCTAACAGCGCCAACACTCACAGGGGTGAAAGGAAAATAATAACTCACTCACGGCAGGATTTGCAGCGAACGGCGCACCGATTTACGTTTACGAAGGGGATTTTAAAATGGACGATATATTATTCTGTCGGCATGCGAGCTTAGCTGCCCTGTTTAGCGAGGGCTTGCGAGTGGCTTTCACTCCAAATGCTATAAATATTTCAAACCTGCTCTAAGCTCACGGGAAGGTTTTCACCGTCCTATCGATAGATCGTTCGACCATTCCTAACAAAGCCTGGTATCTGTTTCGCTCTACAAACAGCATTGTTCATCAAAGGATACTGAAAGACAAATTTGTTTGAAAAAAAAAGGGTTCCTATGTTCCTATCCTGCTTCACATTTTCCTCTGCTTGATAATGATAACAGAGCAACGGGACCGGTTTGCATACCTTTTGATCAGTTGATGGTGCATGTTCTATGTTTGTAGATGGGAGAAAAAACTTTCCCAGAAGCCCCATTTCACCGTCTCCACAACAATCACAGGCACGATACTGTAACCCGTCCTGAACTCGAAAACTCTTCCCGGAAGGATATTTTGACGAGCAAAATTCACTTAACCTGACGCATCCGGCCCTTGCTTAGCTCGCTGTGTACCTCCACTCCAAAGATCAATAAAAAATACATGAGCATGAGAAGTAGTTTCCCACAATAGACTCTTGCTGCCTGCCTGCCTGTCTGTAGCCTAATACGCAATATACTGACCAAGCCACTAAACGGCTTTAAATGGATGTTTCGTTTTGAGGAAGTGCTTTAAATGATTTAACTGCACCCGGAAGCATCCAGTTTTTGTTTGCCTGCTCATGCTTTAATATCGATGAGCCTTGTAAAAGCCCCCCGTGCACGCACCCGGTTCGGTGTGCTGTGACTATGCAAAATATGGCCCACTTTTAGCAAACGTCATCCACCGCTTCCA
>SIXB01003294.1:0-22848 GCA_007018985.1 Anopheles bwambae
ACCTCCTAAAGGTTTCTATGATCGCCTGGACGATCAAGTGTCGAACGTCCGCTTCGAAACAGTATCCACCTCAGTTCTACTTAATTCGGCAAACGATGACGAGGGCCACCCTGACCAACGCGAGTTCAGAGTTACTACATGGCAACCGTTCCAAAATCGAACATACCGTGACTATCTCAAAACATACCACATGGCGACCGTAACAGCCATCAAACATATTACACGGGGATGTTAATGCAAACTAGCGAATTCACGACCATTGAAATGGCACTGCTTTGGAATGTTTACTGGCCATCCTTTCAGCGTGCCAGGGCCGTTTGGAAATGAATGTTTGATCCCGGTTTCGCTTTTGCGTTTTACAAAATTGCGAATGTGTGTTTTAATTATTAAACCTCCCATATGAGCCCTTTAGCAAACACCATACATCATCAACAAGTTGTCAAGAAGGTCAAACATGTTTCAACTTCAGCTGCGCAACGCACGACGCCTCCCGTTCGCGTTATGTCACGTGAGCTTCTCTGGCGATCGTGCGTGACTACCACAACAAAATACGACTTACAAAACAAAAAACGCAAACAAACGAACTGCAATTGAGTTCACTTAACGCTGACTGATTTGTGTTCCAATTGCAGTGCGCAACTCTGGGCGGTACGGAGACACGGCTGTGAACGGCAGGCGTGAAGCGACACACGCCAACCCACCCAGCCCAAGATGAGCAGCTCGGGCGGAAGTCCCTCGAAGAAGGGCACCACCAGCGTGGACATGCAAATATTCGCCACCAATGGGAACACGATCGTCGACGAGAGCTACGAACCGCATTTGCACCGGAACCGGCCGCACCCGACGACGTGAGTGACACGTGGTGACACCAGCACACGTACAGGATTGCCATTTCGTTGCACAATTGTTCACGCCACATTTCCATTCCGCAGCAACTTTGAAACGTTGGCCCACCTGCTGAAGGGATCGCTTGGCACGGGCATTCTCGCGATGCCTCAAGCCTTCTACAATGCAGGCTACATCTCCGGCGTGGTGAACACGATCCTGATCGGCATCCTCTGCACGTACTGCCTGCACGTGCTCGTCCAGGCGCAGTACGCCCTGTGCAAGCGGCATCGCGTGCCGATCCTCACCTACCCGATCTCGATGAAGATTGCGCTCGAGGAGGGCCCGGAATTTTTGCGCCGGTTCGCCCCGTACGCTGTGTAAGTACGCTTTTCGAAGGGAGACTTGCTTTCTTGGTACCGGTCTAATCTCTGGACGCGCACTCTATTTCCAGCGTCATCGTGGATGGTTTCATGATCGTTTATCAGCTCGGTATTTGCTGCGTGTACATAGTGTTTGTGGCGACCAACATTAAGCAGGTGAGCGAACTGATCGAACATGCTTTCGTTTCGTGAGCATTCAATGGAATTTGAATCTTTTCGTAGCTGGTGGACTACTACTGGCTCGAGCAGGATGTGAAAATTCATTTGTCTGATCCTGCTAGTGCCGCTGATCGCGATCAACATGATCCGGAACCTGAAGGTGCTGGCCCCGTTCTCAACGCTTTGGTTGAGTTACCAGATTTTTGTTACCATACCAGAACTTACACTGAAACCGTAACGGTTCTGGAACTGACCCTGACCCCATGCAGATCGTGTAACATTTACCTATGGGTACTGGAACTAATCCCAACCCCATATTGGTCCCTTTTATAATTTGGTACCATAATAGTATCTGAATATGTCTTAGTCATGGAACTATCCAGTCTAGTCCAATTGTTTTCCTATTATTTTAGATTTTTGTTTTAACATCACTACAGTACTATCGTCAACTCGGCCGAGTTAACAACATGCCCATCCTGGGTTCAAGCCTCGTATCGACCGTCGCTATAAAAAAATATTGACTATCCGGATGCGTGGTACTTAATAAGTATCGAAAGCCTGTATAGGCCGGCATGACCCGTTGCTCCTAAAAAAAGTTAATTGTTTCAGGTACTTTTTGTAGAAATGTCTCCGCGTCATTTTCATTCATCCGGATCCGGATTGCAGTCACCAAAAGTAGGACACCTATCTTCTGACTTTGAGGATTCCTGGACAGTTCCTTAGACCAATTATTAGAAAACTTTCCTCGCACTTCATGAAATTCTTGAAACTATGAAGCTATACTTTAAACAATTATTAGACAAATGTATGAAAGAATCTCAAAAAAAACAGCACTCAACTATATCTGACTAACTATTCTGACTGTAACTTGTATCTTTCTTTCCTAGATTCTCGAAAAACTCGAAATCATGTCGTCGTTGCATTTTCTATTACCAAAGCGGTTGCCATTACACGGATATAACTAAGCAAAAAGCATCCAAGCCTGCAAAAAGCATCCAAGCATCCAAAGCATGATCAGCCTTTACTAGAATTTTATTACAAAGAAGATAATTTGCCTAACGCCACATCAAAGCAAAATGTTGAAGGTGCAATATAAACCTGGCATCCTTTTAAAATAACGACATAAATAAAATGTCCTTGTGCACTTCAATGTTCAAGCTATAAGAGACATAGCTTGAGGTATAGATAGGCTATCAAATTGGAAGATAAGTCATTAATAAAAATGGGTAGTGTTTGTAATCAGTTTTGCCTTGCAAAATATTGACTTCAATATCAGTCCAACATATCTCAACAATTAGACGTCAAATTAGATCAAGACTTTTCCCACCACGTGGATATACTATGTGGAGATACTTTCATATAAGTATGTCGTGGGATACTTAGTTTAAGACAAAAACTGTTCGGGTTTATTAAAGGAGTTAAATATAATTCACGTCTAAGCTCTTGAACTGTTTTAAAATTGCAAAACTTTTCAACAAAGCATTTTTATTTCATAGATTTCATACCATGTGTTCATCTATAAAAATAATAAAATATCTTTGTACCTTATCTATTCATTTTGTATGATGTTCACTAGCTCTTAGTGACGTCTTACCTCTTGCGTAAAGTTAGCATTTTTTATTTATACAGCTTATTTTTCAAGCAACGATTAAACGCACCTTATGTGAAGTTAATTCAGAACTGTAGGAGAAACCGATTTAACGCCACTTAACAAAAACTAAGCACTGCGCAATTCTTCATCATCACCAAGTGCAAAACTGTTCCATGTATTTGTAAAACAAAATTTTATTCCTTTTCATAATGTTCATACTATTCGTTCAATCGTATCAAACTTTAATGAATCATCTTAGTGAAATAAGTAATAGAAGTAATTATGTATTAAAACATCCAAAATATTATGTATTGAAACAAAAATGTAATTTGCAGTATTGCATGAAATATCAAATAAAATGCTTGGCATTGCAAAAAATATTTTGAAAGATATCAAATTAAAAAATTGTGTAATGATATATACTTCCGTGTGTTGCGATGTACTATCGAACCCAAAAGAACATAATCATTACTGAAATACATGGTCTGTAGAAAAACTATCGTTTTCTTTAACTTGCAGAAGATCCGGTTCAACCTTAATTCTTAATTAATCTGATAACTTATATTACTAATTTGGAAGATCTCGAGTTACGGCACATTTCACTATTCTTGGTTTAGATACACGCTTTTGCTTTAAGTTTTTCTTTCATAATTTAATAACATATGTAGATTTTCTGTTGAGCCAGTTTCAGGAATTTTCCTCTCACGCTGCCTCGGACTTTATTCTTGCGTGTAATGATGCTGTTTGACTACTTGTATAGACAATTTCTTAGGTATTGTTATTTATGACCACTCTCGCAACGCGTTCCACGAGTTGCTAAGATGCCATTTAAAATGTGTTTAAACTAACATTTAGTTGTATACCATGTGCGCATAATGCAAAACTACACTTGTTGTATAAACCAACGACTACTTGGTATAAACTTTATCTTGTAGAAACGGTACCAATGAAAACTGGCAAATTGTTGTTTACCATTTATATTTGTTGTCATGCCACTGACATTCGAACCACCACATCGCCGATTCTAACGTTATCAAAGAAAGCTAAGAAAAAAGTGCCGCGAAAATCGAAAAACGACCACGACCATGAAATGAAGTTAGACTATTGTTCTATATTAAAACAAGAAAGAAATGCTGTAAACGATGAGCTAAAACCTCGTTTTCAAGTTTGAGTTATTTAAATAACATTGATTTTAGAACAAAACTGCTCGTTATACTGTTTTGTGTGTTTTACACATTTTAGTGCATAGTAAGTGGAACAATTATATAAAATATTGATGTTTCAGTTTCTGTCAATATACTGCATGATCATCACGAAAAACTGGTACAGAACCTTCAACACCTGCAAAGAAAATAAAACTATATACAATCATTTACTGGAATAAACTATTATGAGCTATTATATACACTCATGTACGCCTCGAAGTTCATGGGATGAAAGCCATACGCCGTCAGTATCATCGGACATTGCTGTCTGCTCATAAGAAATCTAAATTCTTTCTGTTCCTTCAACGGAAGCTTATACCAAGGCATAGAGATGATCTTGTTATACATTGCGTCAATCTATTAAAAATAAGTTATAACTTGTCAGAAAAACTACGCATACCATATTGTGTATGATAATTGTACCTTAAGCTCTACCAAATGTCCAATCACAAAGAACCCTGATAGTTGAACGAACATCACATACAGGTAGGAATATGTTGGATACCAATCAGTCTGCAATAAAATACAAGCCAGCATATAATTACTAGGTTCTATTAGATTTTGTTTCTCAATCAAACAGCTATGTACTTATGTTTTTATATGAAAATTTTGTATGGCTCTTCTTACTTAATAGTTCAACATGATTTTTTTTATTTATTTTTTGTTGTTCCGTGGTGCTTCTGAAGGGCCAATCAATAAATTTCAATGTGAAAACATATCGTCATTGCATAACCTAAGCTCGAGTTCCAATAACAGAAAGTTTCTTTTTATCAATAATTGTTTGACTATCACATTTTCAGTTTAAATCAGTTTAAAAGGGTTCAGGTAATTTAGTTATTTTTAATGTGCCGCATCTGTCCAATAGCGTTACTAAATAAATAAATAAATAAATAAATAAATACATAAATGAACAAATAAATTCCAATCTATATACATCATTATGTTCAGATCAGCTATACAATTAAACCATACACTTTGCTTATTACATTAGTATATCAATAACAACCGGTGGCATTTTTACACCCAACAGTATCCGCGCCATCCTCAAGCATTATTGTTGGGGCTTTTTTGAAAGAAAGTGCCCAACGACCTGTCATAATCAGAATGTTCCGAAAACAGTCAGAAACCCTGAGCCGATAGGACCCGAACTGATCGTAAAAGACATAAAATGAGCGGCAGGCAAGATACGTGGTCTTATAAACTAGTGGAAAAAACTGGCTATTTTTTGTGAAGCGTTTCACTCAATAAATACTTGGCAAATAATTCTATCCATTTTAGTTGTTTAGCTTCAAACAATTATACTTCAATAAACTTTGTTTGTACCTTAGAAGTATGTAACAGGTTGGCTGATAAGTCCCCGGTCTAACAAAGAAAAACACATTTTTTTGTCAAAATTCGTTTTTATTATTCAACATAGTTCCCTTCAAGAGCGATACAACGATTATAATGACCTTCCAATTTTTTGATACCATTTTGGTAGTACTCCTTCGGTTTTGCCTCAAAATAGGCCTCAGTTTCGGCGACCACCTCTTCATTGCAGCCAAATTTTTTCCCTGCGAGCATCCTGTTGAAGTCTGAGAACAAGAAAAAGTCGCTGGGGGCCAGATCTGGAGAATACGGTGGGTGGGGAAGCAATTCGAAGCCCAATTCATAAATTTTTGCCATCGTTCTCAATGACTTGTGGCACGGTGCGTTGTCTTGGTGGAACAACACTTTTTTCTTCTTCATATGGGGCCGTTTTGCAGCGATTTCGACCTTCAAACGCTCCAATAACGCCATTTAATAGTCACTGTTGATGGTTTTTCCCTTCTCAAGATAATCGTTAAAAATTATTCCATGCGCATCCCAAAAAACAGAAGCCATTACTTTGCCAGCGGACTTTTGAGTATTTCCACGCTTCGGAGCCGGTTAACCGGTCGCTGTCCACTGAGCTGACTGTCGATTGGACTCAGGAGTGTAGTGATGGAGCCATGTTTCATCCATTGTCACATATCGACGCAAAAACTCGGGCGTATTAAGAGTTAACAGCTGCAAACACCGCTCAGAATCATCAACACGTTGGTGTTTTTGGTCAAATGTGAGCTCGCGCGGCACCCATTTTGCACAGATCTTCCGCATATCCAAATATTGATGAATGATATGACCAACACGTTCCTTTGATATCTTTAAGGCCTCTGCTATCTCGATCAACTTCATTTTACGGTCATTCAAAATCATTTTGTGGATTTTTTTATGTTTTCGTCGGTAACCACCTCTTTCGGGCGTCCACTGCGTTCACCGTCCTCCGTGCTCATTTCACCACGGTTGAATCTTGCATACCAATCAATTATTGTTGATTTCCCTGGGGCAGAGTCCGGAAACTCATTATCAAGCCAAGTTTTTCAAGACGTCAAATTTTGACACGAATCATTTGCAGGTTGGTACTATATAAAAATAATATGCATTTAATACTAGCGACGCCATCTATGTGTCAGACCGGGGACTTATCAGCCAACCTGTTAAGTTATTGAACCATCACAGCTCATCAAACCATTACACCATGCCCTTTATGCTCTTAATTCTCTATAAATGTCTATTGAGTGAAAGACAAGTGAGTAACTACAATTAGCGACACATAGTTTTTGAATGAAACTAGTTAAATTGGCCCGTTTTCAGGACTACGTAAAAGATCTTCGGGACTTACGCATTATAAGGGATGTATTCAATTCAAACGTCTTGAAACATGCGGCGATTGATCATCATTTTTCAGGGAGGTACACAGCTCTGACAGATTGTGCTTCGTTTGAGAGCTTATAGACACTTTAGAAAATCTCAAATCTCGCCTCTGTTTTCATTTTAATGTATTAGATATCCCGAATCTTATTTTAAAGCAGCCCACTGGCCTGTGTTTTTGAGTTTCCATCATCGGAATTAAAGTCTTGAACTGATTACTTTGTGTCATAGCCTGTTGAATTAAACTAGTTGAGTCTAATTTGTTTTAATTTAGGGGTACATATTCAAATGAATTGAAAAAAGAAAATATATTTGACCTTAAACCAAAATTTCTAAAAATTAAGGAAAAATCTGAATCCCAATCAAAAATTAAATAGCCCATTACATAGTTCACCATAGCAACGGAGAAAAGGAGAAGGATGTTAACTTTGGATGGTCTATAGCAACCACTCTCTCGTTGTCAAGCGTGTTTCTATGCAATTGCTAAAGTGTTTCACGGTGTTACTGCTAAAACGTAACGCTTCTTGGCGCGTTGGATTGTTTATAAACCAGATAAATACTAAACAAACAACGATGATCAAGCAATAATTCATGCTTACAGTAAAATAGAGAAATATGCCAAACTTGATAAGTGATTTAAAAATTAATAGCCAAATTTCATATCAAAATACCTATCTGATGACCCATTCAACACCCCAGAAGCTGTTCACAGTACTTTTAAATGTTGCTAAAATTATGTTTTAATTTTATTGCAAACTATGTACAAAATATCATAATGTTAAGTTACTTGAATAGCCGTTTGTAATTCATCCTTTTTTGTCAAACTTACTTAACCATTTTAGTTAACCTACCATTATCAAAATATAGTATACCTACCAAAAGCACCAAAAGCATTGCGTCACATATTGACAAAGTTGCAGTTGAAACCTGTGCTAAACACATGAGTCCAAAAATGTTTTCAATTGTGCTGAAAAAGCTTTAGAAAACATGAACAAACAATCACATATCCTGGAACATCGATCAATCTTGTCTTACTTTACCTGGTTGACTGCTGATGATCGTGCATGCACTGGACCCACTTGTGACGTAATTCTGCAGAGTGTTCTTCATTCTTAGAGGGATCATTGAGTATGTTTTCTAGCTCCCTAAGATGCACTATCGAAATGTCTGCCCTAGCCATAGCGTACATTGCGTACATGAAAAAAACAAAATCGGACAGTATTGCTCCCAGAACTCCAATTGCCAACAGATTAATTTGAAAACACATCGTTACTGCGTACCCTAAAGAAGAGCTCAAATCGAAGAACGGTAGTTCGTACAGAAACAAAGGCACCACTACTCCCGTTGCAAAGTAATAAAATGCTGGATACAGTCCGAATGCGACTGCAGCGAAAATATATGACGCGCTCATCATACGATAGACTATCCAAAGAATGCGACCTGTACGTCTAAGCACAGCAATTTCCTGCTCAGACCCATTTTGATAACGTTTAAGCACTTCTTGTTCCAGTTCAGCGGTAACTAACATAATTTCTTGGGCTTTAGAATGTCCCACAAAGAATTTGATGTAGAGCTAAAAGTAAATACATTGTATTCGTAAGCCATAATCTTGATTTCAACACTTCCTACCTGTACAGCAGTTCCCATCGTTATGAGGACCTTCATCATATGAATTGGATCATCGATGTACTTTCTTAGTGTCCAAACAGTACTGACAAAATATACTGTTATATGAAACGAAACGTAATACGAAGCTGGCACGAACTTTCCTGGTGCTGTCCAAATCTCAACCCCGGCCACTTTTGAGTACACAATCAATGATTTCATCAATTTACGAAAGCCCTCAACATTTGCCATTGATGTAGTAAATTTTATCTAGGAAATGTAAACTATTTAACAATTTTTGCTTAATAATACACAGTGTGACGCAAAATTTGATGTTCTACACGAACAAATATGTCACTGCTTAACAACTGTCAAATCTACGAGCAACTGATTTTTAAGGCTCAATTGTAGAGTTAAGAAGTACCATTTACAGACTAGCATGCTAGAAAATTATTTATTAATTAGCATGGGAATTATCTGCAATCAGTTTCGCTTTGCAAAACATTTACTCGAACAACAGTCCAACATATGTCAGCAATTAGTCTAATTAGATCTAGAGTGCAATTGATGGGAACTTTTTCCCCCACAGTCCATGTGGAGACATTTTCATATAAGTGTGCCGTGGGATACTTTGTATAAGACAAGCACTGTTCAGATTAATTGGAAAACAGCTATATCTCAGCAATTGAACTGAATTAAAAATACAAGGCTCAATAATAAAATGTAATCTTGATAGCATACGTTCCAGAAACAAACTTCTTATATCTATTATCCACTTATTTTTCTTCTATTATCCACTTAGCTCTATACTGATCAAGCACGACTTGTACAAATTTTAATCATTTTAATCGTATAGGATGACAAAGATCAAAATGTAAATAATAATAAGAATGATAATAATAATAATAATAATAATAGTAATAATAATTATAATAATAGTAATAATAATAATAAAAAGTCTTAAACACTGCGGCAATTCCGCTCCTCGTGAATTAAATAAAAAAATAATACCAAAATAATAATTTTGACTTGTAGGAAAAAATGACCTGACTTATTAACAAATTCATCAAACATGCTAGGATTGCAGAGTTATTTCTTAAAGTGAAGCTCTAGATTGTTGTTCTGTAAGCTGGAGCAACATCAGCTGTTATTACTCGTTATTTCAATAATGTTTTAGATTCTGCATTCTATGAGGTGTTAGAAGTGGCACTTACAATTTGTTTCACCGCGGCTGAATGAACCGTCGTTGCAATTGGTGAAGTTTTTTTTTTTTGGTGCATACCAGGATATGACAAACAAAATAAAATGTGTTACCAACGGGTCATCTTACATCTTACCCTTCATGGTATTCATCTTTACCACATCAGGTGATCGTCTTATCCGAACATTTCAAAGTGCACGAAAACACATTTTTTTATTAAGGGAAAAAATATAAAAATTGATAAATACTTTCAAGATTTGACACATTTCCTAATAAAACATTAATCAAACATAAAGTATGAAGTTATTCATGGTCTCTGTATTTAAATTTTCCTACATTTTAATTTTTTCTTAAGGTATCCGTCTCTGCCTACTTTTCATTATATGCCGGCGTTCCTCCGTCGAACGTTACGCCAAGTAGAAGAAGAAGCTTTGTACTAGTTATCAAAGATGTCTTCTCCTTCGTTAAAAATTCTAATATACACAGCTTATCTGCTCTTTTGCAAATGGGTAGTGCATCATAGCGACGAAACCTAATTTAAAACGATTTCTGACCATAATTGTAAGAAAAAATGCAAAAAGCCGCTTTAAAATTCTAAGCATTCCGCAATGTATAATCAACACCAAGTACAAAACTCTTGGATGTTTATTAATAAAAAAAACTTTCCTTTTTTCAATTGTTATATAACTTTCGGTCAAGTCTGATCAAATTTGACTGAATAATCTAATTTAAAATAATATCAAACATTAACATTAGTATCAACAAAAGAGATGAGGTAAATCTAACTTCTGGAACATAGTGAAAAAGTTTTTACAATAAAATACATTACAGACCGATTACAAGACTAATACATTACAAGCAGAATAGAGACATACAAGCTTATAAAAATATTAGGTTTGATTAACGCTCATTGAAATATTTGAATTATAAGTTATATAATTCAATATATAAGGCCTTCACGCGTATTTTTTCAACAGCATTTTCATTTTATATGTGCTAACGCTAATCAAAACTATTCCATAACTTACAACTTTCATTTGTTCAATAGTGACGGTAATGGTTAAACATAAACAATGTTCAATTTATCTGTCAATATTTTTACCATGGCTTTCTGTGGATTTGCTTTAAACGCATCATCTTGTGCTCTTTACTTACTTACTGATGCACCTTTATACCTACTCTCAACCAGTTCCTAGTTTTTCTATTACGGGAGATAACTATCCTATATGTATGTGAACCAACACTTGCACGAAGTTTGTATTAGCCTTACTCATACGTACAAGACAAGGATTAAAATAGATCAAAATGATGCTTTGAGCAATCAAGTTCGTTGTACTAAGGAAAATATGGCGTTTGTATCATTCCTATTAGAAAAACTTATTAACTAGAGAAACAATTGTATTAGACCATGTTGAAGTGTACAATTGATCGTAGAATCCTGTGAGGATTTATGTTTAGGAATGTTACGATATTAACAGGGGTGTATTAACACGTGTGGAGGCCCTAAGCGGTCACACGAATGTAGGTCGTTCAGAATTGTTGAGCAAGAAATTGCAAGAGGAATTCTAGGGTAGAGAAGGATTGAGAATCAAATGTACTTGTGAGCGGAGTATAGGTCCTTTTTACGGGGCGTCTCGAAACCTTGGGGCCCCACGCGGCCACTTAGGTTTAGTAATGCTTAATCCGTTCATGGATATTATTTATTCCCTATTTGAACCAGATTTGCCAGATTTGCTGTCAGCCAATAGTTTGGCATGCTTCGTTATTAAGAGAACCAGAGAAGTAAAACAATTAAAGTGTGTTTTTTATGAAAGATTCTATGGTTGCAGAATTTATTCTAGCCCGCTTGGAATTTTAAAATCACGAAAGAGGTTATTATTCAAATTAAATGCTGCCGAAAATAGGTACATGGTAAATGATGATTTTTAACAAATCAATGCTGTTTGCTCCTGCCGAAACTTGAAACAATAACTCACTTTTGATTTTACCTTATATTCCTTTTAAACTTGACCAGACCACCTACAATCCGTATTTCAACACGTATCATTTCATTTATTGTTACAGTAGTAGTAGTAATAATGTATTTCTGAGATAATTATCTGTGTTTTACAATGACGATTCGAAATTCGGTAAATAGTGGGTTCAATAATTTCACTTTTCCTCGCTAACTGAAACTGTTCTTGGCTTAGCTGACTGTAACATAATTTTTATCCATCATGGGGTTTTAAACTTGAGTAGGAAAACTGTTTTCATCAAAAACCTACTTCACATTCAAAAGAAAAAAGAAAATTTGTTACTTTTAGAGTCTAATTCTTAACGTTATGGATTTCCTATACAGTTCAATTTTAAGTTCTTATACTTGATTTAACGTTTTCAATGCAATAGGAGTATAGGGATTGTGGGATTGTGGATTTTAGATGGTATTGTAGGATTAGACAAGATTTCTAATTGTTTTTAATTGTGTCCGGCTAAGTTACTGTTTATGAATCTTGTATTGATTTTTTGAACTATTTTTACCGTGCATTGTGTTTGTGAATGTGTTTTAGCACAACTATTCCAAACAGGCGAAGCATATGTGATGATAGGTCTTATTATGGATATATATTATACTATTATATTGCCTACATTCAACTTATATTTTCTATTAAGTAAACTATATAAGCTACGAAATACTTTTTCACATTTAATTACAGTATTTTCGATATGCGATTTGAACGTTAATCTCTTGTCAAAAATCAGGCCAAGATATCTTACGGCTAATTTCCACGGTATATCTGTATTTGAAATTTTGAGCTGTCTTCCAGGATTTTTTCTAGTACTTGTAAAACGCGTAAAAAACATAGCTTCGGACTTGTCACCGTTAATCTTTAGTTTCCATTTTAGGCAATACTTGGAATATACATCAAGCGCTGAATTAAGATTTTTAATAATAGTGTGTGGTCTTTTTCCGGAGGCAGTAATAGCAACATCATCAGCAAATAGGTATTGAACTAATTCTTCATTTTTGGGAAATCAGAAATGTATATATTGAACAGTAGTGGTGAAAGAATGCTTCCTTGCGGCACGCCCGCTCCTGGTGTATAAGCTTCAGAATAGGTGGAATTTATTGTCACTTTATTTTTATTATCAGTAATAAAACTTTGTACAATATGACTCAAATAGTTTGGGAATTTGAGTTTGATCAGTTTTGCAAGTAACCCATTGTGCCATATAGTGTCAAAAGCTTTTTCTGTATCTAGTAATACGATCCCGGTAGATTTTTTAAGAGCTCTATTAAATGTTATATTTGATTTTAGACTTTTTAGTTGGCGAGTATTTGATAAATTTGGTTGAAATCCAAATTGTGCTTTAGGGATAATATTTGAGTTTTCTTCATAAGTTCTTAATTTTTTAACGATAAGTTTTTCAAATAATTTTCCCAGACAACTTAGTAAACTTATCGGTCTATAATTTGATGCCAAACTGAGATCTTTTCCAACTTTAGGAATGGGAACAACTTTGCTATTTTCCAACTCGATGGAAAATAACCTAGCTTTAGGGAACTATTCATTATAAGGTTTAGGTATATTATAACATTTCTTGGAAGGTTTTTTATTATTGTATTATTAATTTTGTCTAGTCCGGCTGATTTTTTGCTTTTGACTTGTTTTATCGTTTGAATAATATCTGAAGGTTTAATGAAACTTGCAGGGGTGAAATTAGCATCATGGTTAGTACGGAAAAAGTTATTTACGATCCTATTAACTTTATTTTCTACAGGGCTCGTATACTGGCTAGTTATATAGTGTGCATTTTAAAAATGCTTCTTGTTTTCTTCACATTTTTCTGTGGGTGTTAATAATATATTTTCATGGTTTCTGAGAGGCTGGATTGTTGATGGTTCGTTTTTTAATGATCTTACTAATTTCCATAATTTACTGTTATTCGTATTGTCATTATTATTGATCGCAATCAGGTTGTTAGACCAAGCCGAATTACGAACAATATTTAGTTTGTTTTCGATGGTTGTTTTAAGGAATAGATATGTAGACTTAAAAGTGCTATTGTTTCTGTGCTTTTGCCATTTTTTTCCTATATTTGTTACGGATTTTAATAAGAGTCAAAATATCGTCTGGTATTACGATGTTAAATTTACCGGGAGCTGCTTGTGGAACTGCAATATTTTGTGCCGAAATTATGGCCTCCGTAACATTAGTAATGAGTTCATCAATCTGTTCTGGTTTATGTACCCTACCTATGTTGAGTTTGGCTGTATTGATATCATTTTTTTAAATGTTTTTAAAAAGATTCCAATTTGTTTTAGAGTAGTTATGTATCTTTCTGTGCTGATTTTTAATTATTTTTTGTAATTATTTTTACTCCTATAGCCTCTATAACGTCTAAATTGAATGCAGGCAATAATCCATGCTTTATTTTATTATTTACAAGTAATAGAACTCCACCTTTTGGTCCTTCTAGTCTATCTAACCTATATGTGAGGTAATTTGGCAAGCTAAAGCGCTGCCTAGGTTTTAAGAATGTGTCTGTTATTGCCATAATATCTATTTCATTTGAGTTGAGAAAATTAATTAGGTCTAGTTTTTTCCTTGAAATGCTATTTGCCTTCCAGTAGGAAACTGTCACACTTGCTATATTGTCCATTTTACGGGAAGCAAAACTTTTGAACGATTTTAAAAACGACCATAATTTGATCTTCTTTGGATGAACAGCTTCGAAGGCTAGCGAATGTTTCTGTTATTATTATTGCCAGTTCATCTGAGCTGAACAGATTATTTGTGTTTGTATTTGTGACATCTGCGTACGATGTCAACGAGGGCATACGGGCGTTAGAACGTGAACTATCAGGTCTATGGGCTTGGGCTTGGTATGAGGATGGGAGCGGTAGGACGGAGAAACTATTGCTTGAAAACGTTACCTGTCTTTGGTTGTGTTGCGTTTTTTGACTTTCGCCTTTTGCTGCCTCAAACTGTTTATGATTTAGACAACCGGTGTAATTGGCCGTGTGGTTTGCTCCACAATTTGCACATTTTAGCTTGTGCGCTGGTAATATTCCATCGGTACATGTTTTAGCCAACGGGCAAGTTGAAGACGTGTGGTTATCGCCACACTTGATACATTTAGGGGGCCTGTAGCAATTGTCTCCTCCGTGTCCAAAACTCTGTCAATTTTTGCATTGCATTATTCCACCCTTGTTGTTGTAATATTTCCATACTACTCGCTGATGCTCCAGTGCCGTTATTGTACGTAGTACTTTTAGATCGACCGTGCCTTTAGAAAAGTGCAGAAGATAAGCAGCTTGCTCATCATACCGTTTGTTTTTCATTGCTAGTTTTTTAATCGCAATTGGGATTAAATTCTCCTCTTTTAACACTTGTTGCAGGTGTTCAATCGGCATTTCGATGAGTCCTAGTAGGACGATTTTAGTAGTTTTGTTTTCATCCAATTGGTATGAGTGAAAACTGACGTTGATTTTTTGGAAGTACGTCAAGAGCTTTTTATAGTCTTCCACTGTAGTCGTTCGTACTACGGTGCCTTTGAGCGTAACAGTGGTTGTTTATCGTCTGACACCCGAGGCAATTATTTTTCTGTGTATGTCAGAGACATTTGTACTTGCCACTGTTATCGGTGGTGGTGGTTTAACTGTCTGAGCAGCTCTCGTGTGCGTAATGGGAATAACGTCTATTTCACTGTCTGCAATTGATTCTAGAATCCCAAAACAATTTGTATCTGCGTTTTTAAACGCCTTCGAAGGATAACTTTCCTTCGGTTTGAGAAAGAAACTAAGAGGTACTGAGGCAAGCCTCTTATTTTTAGATCCTTTAGGCCGGCCCATGACGGGAAACCCGGGGACGCCTTTTTTCTTGTTAGTCCCTTTGTGGGTGTGTGTTTGTCGGTTCTCTGTAGATACTGCTAACACGTCTGTTCGCAATCGAGTGTGAATGCGGACTGACATTTATTGTTACAAATATCTCCAATTTCAGCGTAAATAATTAAATAACTTGAGAGAAAAAAAATAATTTGTGAGACAGTCGGAGCCGTTCTCTAAAGCCGTCATCAGACTGTCTCTTTACTTTAATGCCTACTTTGTTTGTAATTCACATCATAGAGATTGTAAAAACTGCCAGAAAAATGACCAAAATGGGCAACATAAAATTGGAAATTTAAGTGCTTTTCAACACCAATAATAGGAAAATGAGAGTGAAAAACTGTTTTGAACATTTTTGTTAACCTATTTGCTTTTGATGCTATTTGATTAAAACATTTTCCAAAATTAAAACAATTGCAACATTAAAACACAGCCTGCCGAAAATAGAAACAAACTTTCGAATTTTCACGAATACCTCTAAAAAATACATTTGAACAGGCAAATAAAAAATATCACAACATAATACGATATTTATTCGTTCAAAATAATGTCATTTTCAAGAAAATTAATAAAAATTGTAAGTGTACAAGCAGTTTTTGTGCAACTACTGCACTAACTTGCATAATACTGGTACATTTATCCTAGTTTTGAAACAATAATGAAGGTTACTAGACACACATGCATATGCTGGTTTTTTCAACTCAAACATATGGAATACGTTGGCTGTTTCCTTAAGTGTGCAATAATTATCAAATTACGCTATTTGTCGTTTAGCAACCTTTCGTGTAGCAACCACTGAGCTTCCTGATTGAACAATTTAAGCACCATCACCAACCAGCACAAATTATAAACTACAAGTCCAGCACGAGAACGTTGATGAAATCACCTTCAATTATTTAGCTGAGCTTAACAACCCCTTTGTCGTTGTTACAAATAACAGTTGTGTTTGACACTGGCATTAGAATATGTACACCCTGACTGCCTACAAGATGCTACACAGACACCACACCTTTGGCTTTTGTGCTTACGCATTTCCCTCTCGAATCATCTTATCGTGTACGAAATCAATGCAAAACGTCCAGCACGTTACGGAATCACCGTACGCAGCGTGTAAATAGGCCATCCTGGTCACGAGACAGCAGCTCCAAGTTACAAGAATACGCGGGTAGGAAGTCTGGCTTGAGTGGAAGCTCACATATCAAAGCTAAAACATCACAATTGCTGTACAGATTCGCCAGCTCCTGTGCACCTACATGCCGTGATCTCCAGCGTGTCAATTACTCTAGGGCTTAAGGGTGCTCTTCACGCAGCTCATTGCAGGTGAGTATTATGTTGTAATTTTGGTCATCTTACAGCATGGAGTTTTAGAGTATTCCCTGGTCCTAGGGTTGACAGGCGTTTGGAAGCAAATAGTATCGATGGATTGTGCCGATAGTGCCGAACAGGTAAAGAAGCAGGGGTAAAGTTTGAATTCGCAGAGAGGGTGGTGCATTGCTGTTCCGTACCATGAAGTGCAGCGAAAAAGAAGAAGATGAGCTCACCGACAGCGCGACGAATTAAACTGTTTTGCCTCAATGACCGATTATATTCGGTCCCATAAATAAACTCGTATAGCACTTGCCGGGGATACTATACATTGACCGATGAAAGTAAACATTCTTGACATCAGCGTTCCTTAGAGCGCTTTTCGCTTGTGTGTGTGATTGTGTCTAGAACTATCCCTTTCCGTAAGGTAGAAGTGCCTTATCCGTTATCAACTGTGATGCTCGGTGCAAAAAAAAAAAAAAAGCTGTGAAGCTATGAAAATGGCCCACGGAGTCAAGTATCCCGTTTGTTGAGGTTTTGAGGTCGTAAGCTCTCAAGGAGCTCGTAAGCTCTGCGAGGAGCGCGAGAGAAGAAAGTCGGCAAATTGTGCAATGACGCACCACGCTTATTATCCTTGCCTAATGGAGCGATTCATGGGGAAATTATTGTTTTCCTGTTCAAACAAAACCCACACCATGATAAGCCCATGCCCGTTGATGATGCTACATTGCAACAGAAGCATCAGCTGCAGCAGATGTGTGAATACGCAATATTATGCCGGAAATATTCCCACCAGCAGCTGTCGTCGGAGATGTACAGTCGGGAATCTAATGATGCGAATAGTTTTTGCTCGAACAATCGTACTTGGAAGCGTCTCAATGCGTGCTTGAATTTTCTTAGAGCCCGATGCTATGCACGAGTAAATGGGGTTTGCATCAGTAATCAATCAACAACAACCATCCGGTACCGGTAGAAGATATAGCTAAAAGCATTCCATTTAATTTGCGAGCCATTGTACTCGAGGTCGTCTTAATCATAATCAGCCTGTTCGGGATTAATTATGTGTACAATCATTGTTCGTCAGGTGTTGAAATGTCCGTGGTGCCTTTGCGGGCTGAGGCCACAATCGTCTCGGTAGTTTGATTTAAATCTTTTGAGAATGAATAGCAATATGAATTGCAATTGCACATTGGTGGCTCCAGAGAGGATCTAGCATCCGTTAGTTCCCAAACGCTTAGACGACTCTAGGCGTGCGGATACGTACCGCGAACCAAGGAGGTTCGTACGAGACCCGATAGCGTGATCGGACCGGTGGAGGAATAGGAGCTGGTGGATGATCGTATCCTGAACACAGACAGTGTTACAACGGACGGCGCTGCCAGACCATCGCATTTCATCGAGAATTCCGGCAGACGACATCAGTGGTACTCGGCAACCTCGCAACGAAGCAGGTGAAATGGCTACGAAGCAAGATACCAGCCAGACGGCCACGACGGTGTCTAAAAGGGCGACCACGACGGCGCCCATAAAAACGACCACGAGGAAGGTATTTTTTGTGGACAACAAGAAAGGGGCATGTAGATTATGCCACGACCCGGACAAAGAAACGGAACATATGGTCCAGTGTGACGACTGTGACCGGTGGTTCCACCTGGAGTGCGCGAAGCTTAGCGTACCCCCAACGCCGGATGAGCCTTTTTTGTGTATCAAGTGCGTTCTACGTCCGAGCACTTCGAAAATGGAAGAACCGGCCACGGCTGGCAACAACGATCGGTCGCTTATACAGGAGCTCGTAAAAGCTCTAAAGAATGCAGCGATTGAGCCCAACCATGGTGAAAAGGCGCTTGAGGTGCTCATAAAGAGGGAGAGCATTCTCTCACTACCCAGTTTTGATGGGAAGCCTAAGGATTGGCCGCTGTTTAAAAAAACGCTGCTGGATACATCAAAACATGGAAATTTCTCGCAGCTAGAGAATTTGCACAGAATTCAGCGCTCCTTACGAGGGGAAGCGGAGAAAAGCGTGAAACCTTTGATGTATGTTCCAGCAATCATCGATAGATTAGAAGAGTCCTTCGGTAGGCCAGAATTGGTGTATCGCGATCTGGTTAAAGACGTTCTGAAGGTGCGTATTGATAATACGTCCAAAATACCAGAACTTTCAGACGCCATAGGCAATTTGGTAACCAACATAACGGCTCTGAATTGCACTCACTATTTGAACGATGCAAGACTCATCGATGACATTGTGGCAAAACTGCCGATGTCGTACCAGCTTCAGTGGTTCGACGTGGCAGAGTCGGAAAGAGATGCCACGATCAATGAAGTGAATGAATGGCTAAAAATCGCTGCTCGTAAGATTCGACGCGTAATAAAACCAGCGGGACGAGATCATGTTTGCATACACGAAGGTGAGTTGGAACGCAAGCAACCTCAAGCAATCCCAAAACGAAATAAGAAGTCAAAGCTGCGCTGTGTGGAATGCGCGAACGACCATTCGTTACCACAGTGTGAGGCGTTCAAAGCGAAGACGATCAGCGAAAGATGGAAGACAATAGTAAGGGCTGGTGTGTGTCACGGCTGTTTACGATTCACGAACCATAAGCTTACTGATTGCAGAATCTGGAAGGGCTGTGGTGTGAACGGGTGTACGGGACCGCACCACCCCTTAATGCATAACGAAAATAGAGCACAATCGGTAAATCCACACCACGAAGTTGTAAGGGAGCACCATCCTATTATGCATAGTGAAAGCAACGCCCAAACATCATCATTTGCAACATGACGAAGTTTCAAGGGCGAAACAAAAAATATATTATCAGATAGTGCCAGTTACCCTACGAAACGGGACTTTAGCCGTCAGTATATACGCATTCCTTGACCCAGGTTCCTCATTAACACTTTTAGAGGAAAATATAGCCAAAAAACAGGATCTAAAGGGAGATTGCGATCCCCTTAAACTGAAGTGGACTGGCAATATAGAAAATTGTGATTCGAAGACTCGTAGAGTAAAGTTCAACGTAACTGGAAGCAACAACGTAGAACACTTCATAGATGATGCAAGAACGCTGATGAACTTGAACCTTCCTATACAGACCATTAATGCAGAAAGTCTTAAAAAAGAATATCCTCATCTTTCAAGCATTCCACTGAAGAGCTTTGCAGATGTGAGACCAACCTTGCGAATCGGCCTTAACCACAGCCAATTAATCCTTCCGCTTGATCGGAAAACAGGGTTAGACAACCAGCCCATCGGGATAAAGACTAAAATTGGCTGGTTAGTATTCGGAAAAGAAAACGTACTCAGTGACGATCCAGAACGAGTAATGATCATGCAAGAAGAAGAAAGCATGAACGAAATGTTAAAATACTACTTCTCTACGGAATATTTTAGGGTAAAGCTGGAAACTAAACAAGTATGCAGCGAAGAACATGAAAGAACTTGCAATATCATCAAACAAACGATGAAGTACGAGAACGGGAGGTACGAGATTGGGCTTTTATGGAGAACGAATGAAGTTCAATTCCCCGACAGCTATAGGAACGCTCTAGGCAGATTACAGAGCCTAGAAAGGCAACTGCAAAAACAACCCAAACTAAAGGAATGGGCGTTGCGCACATTCAAGGAGTATATCTCAAAGGGTTATTTGCGAAAGCTAACGGCAGCAGAACTATTGAAACCACCTACCCGAGTGTACTATTTGCCACACTTTATTGTGACAAACTCGAACAAACAAGAACCAAAACCTCGCATAGTCTTCGACGCAGCATCGAAAGTGCAGGGAATATCTCTTAATTCGCAACTGTGGGCAGGACCCGATGCAACGACATCACTTTTCGGAGTATTATTGAGATTTCGGGAAGGCAACACAGCAGTTGCTGGTGACATCAAAGAGATGTTTCACCAGGTGAAGGTGCGTTCGGAGGACCAATACGCACAAAACATACTATGGCGAGAATGCAACGAGCAGAAAACACCAGAAATATTTGTTATGTAAGTAATGACGTTTGGCGCTACCTGTTCTCCAGCGTGTGCTCAGGCCGTAAAAAACGAAAACGCTTCTCGTCACAAGGCGAGAGGCATCCCACCCCTTGGCATACGACGCCATCGTGAGCCACACTACGTGGATGACTACATCGATAGTTTTACCTCTGACGCTATTGCCCAAGAAACAACCAATCAAGTGATTAATGTTCACGAACATGCCGGGTTTTATATCCGCAACTTCATAAGTAATTCGGATACGCTTCTACAGTCAATTCCAGCAGACAGAAGGCAGGTCGGTGAAACCATTGTTGCGTTTGAGGAAAAGAACGGACCCTATGAAAAGATTCTCGGGGTATATTGGAACACCAAGTCAGACGTTTTCGGCTACAACCTCAACAAACTGCATGTACGAAACGATGTGCTGCGTTCACAACGAAACCCAACAAAGAGAGAAGCAGTAAGTTTGGTAATGAGCGTCTACGACCCAGCAGGCTTGATAAGCCATATCACCATTCAAGGACGAATACAGTTACGTGGAATACACATCGCAGTAAAAGATTGGGACCAGCAAATACCGTAAGACCTAGCTGACGCCTGGCGTAGTTGGTTGAAGCAGTAAAACAACATCAGTGACTTCGTCGTACCACGGTGCATCAGACCAGCAGCAGCCTTGTTTACGGAGATCCATACGTTCGTCGATGCATCTAAAGACGCCTTCGCCGCGTGCGTTTACGCAAGAAGCTATGATGGCAACATCTTCACAAATCATCTACTTGCGGCAAAGGCGCGAGTGGCACCCATTAAACAGCTGTCAATTCCTCGTCTTGAGCTACAGGCAGCGCTACTAGGAACTCGACTAGCGAAGACAGTGATAGCGGAACTTCGCATTGAGGTTAACCGGTCCGTATTTTGGAGTGATTCCCAAACTGTCCTCGGGTGGATCAAAAATAGAAAACGGAAGTACCAACAATTTGTAACCAATCGTGTGAGTGAAATTCTAGAAACAACGACAATGGACCAGTGGCGTTGGATGCCAAGTAAGGAAAATCCTGCAGACGCGGCAACCAAAATCACGAACAACGAGAATCTGTGGAAGTATGGACCCGAGTTCTTATTGAAACCAGAGTCTGATTGGCCTACGTCAAAGCGAGAGTATGAGACCCAAGAAGAGATGGTATTGACCATGTCAGAATCAGACGAATTAATACCCGTAGAAAACTATTCTAGCCGGACAAGACTGGTTCGCCACACGATATTTCTTCGAAAATTTGTCCAGTACATAATCAACAAAAGGTCATTTGATCCGACGATTAAGATGTCGGATGCAGAGGCAGCACGATCATATCTTTATAAAATGGCGCAATCACATGGCTTTCCTGAAGAGATCAAGGCTTTAGGAAATGGTCAAAATGTGAAAAGGGAAAGTGCGCTAAACAAGTTAGTTCCTTTTATGGATGAAAGAGGTGTCATCCGTTCCAGAAGCAGATTGGAGAAAATCCAGGCCATGCCGTCATCAGCAAGAACTCCAATCATCTTGCCTTAGAAACATCGAATCACCAAACTTGTTGTTCGTGATTATCATGAGAGGACATTACATCAGGCGGACAATGTTGTGATCGGCGAATTACGACAAGAGTTCTGGATAATCAATGTGAGAGCAGTCCTAAACAACGTAAAACGATGCTGCCAGTGGTGCATCCTGCACTCTGCGAAACCAGTTTCTCCGATGATGGCCCCGCTTCCAGAATATCGCGCTACGCCATACAACCCACCATTCCTGCACACCGACGTAGACTACTTTGGACCGTTAGAAGTAGCTGTAAAACGTTCGACGGAGAAGCGTTGGGGTGTACTATTCATGTGCATGTCAACGCGAGCTGTACACCTTGAGCTGGCAAAGAAGCTGGATACAGACAGCTTCCTAGTCTGTCTAAAGAACTTTCAGCACCGACGAGGAAAAGTCAGCCACCTTTACAGCGACAACGGGACGAATTTCGTCGGAGCAGAACGA
>SIXB01003295.1:0-22815 GCA_007018985.1 Anopheles bwambae
TGTTGATGCTAGGTTGGTGGGGCTGCACCGCTTAAGGTAAGATGCAGCCGGCTTAGAATATGAATTAGCCCTTTCTGATATGTTAATAACAAACGCTGTTACACAGTTTTCGTGGTGCGCTTATCCATCCCGATCGTACAATTGGTTCAGATTCGCTTACAAAACACAGGTCAACGGCTGGCTACCCGAACTAAGTACGCAACTTGCTGGGGAGGAGGGGGGAGGGCCGTATCAGCCCTATTGAGTGTCGTGTTAACAGTCATATTGAGCTTTGCCTATGGAGACTTCATTATTCAAACTACAAAAAAGAGGACTTATGCTTCGCAATGATGTGTCGTTTGACCCACTTTTGTAGATGTTAAAATAAGTTTCTTGAGCTGCAAAATATGCAGCGCACATTGAAAAATGACTTGAACCCCCTTTTAAGAGAATACAAGAACACCAAAATTAAACGAGTTCTTCGTTTATTTATCATACAATACACGCAACTCTAAATTGGGATTGATTGTATAGCAAGGTAATGTAGGTAAAGGTAAAGCCTTAAAACGATAGAGCCAATTAAGTAAGCCATTAGGTTTCATTATGCCTTTGGTTTTATTATACCATGCTGCTTCATTGCGCTTCCACGATTCGCAATGTATTTCAATATTGTTTTATTTTTGTACTTTGTTTTTGAAAGCTACAATAGCTTTACTTTTACAATTCAATCTCAAAGTGAGAAGTTTGAGAAGTCTGATAAGTGTCTGGTTTTGTTCGCTTACTCGTGCTTTAAATCATCGTGTGTGTGCTTCCCCCTTGGGAAATACCCTTTCCTTTTGTACACTATACATAGACATCCCCGGATTGTGCTTATGAATCCTTACTAATCTACGTATCCGGTAATCAAAGTCCAGCAACACTTCGATTGCTAACAATTTTCAATCCATAACCTTGTTTTTTTTTTGTACGAAAACAACAAGCTACATGAAATCTAGTACAAAAGTTTACGCGCAGTCTTATCAATAAAAGTTAAGAGGATCCTTCTGCACGAGATGTATGTAGATTACTGTTTTCCTTGACAACTGTAACCGAAGTTAAGGTTTGAAAATGCTTGAAATCCAAGTATTCCACTTGATAAACCAGCTTTTATAGTAGTTGTCGTGACAGCAGTGTGACCAATAGCGTCATTCCAACGGTGGAAATCGTTAGGCTGTGGGTGCGCCCCGCACCATTGTCCTTCTCGGTGGTGGTCGTCATCATGGTGGTAGTGCTGGCTCCTCCCGGACCGTCGGTCGTGGTAAAGTCTGGTTGTCCCTGCATCCGGATGCGCCATTCGATCGCTGGATAAATCGGCGAGTAGCGCTTCAGGTATTCTTCCGTTATTTCATATTCACCGAAGGTGAGCAGCTGTCTCGGTGAGCCGGGCAACATTTCGTACCCGTCGCCTCCATCGTACAGGAACTGACTCAGTATGACACGGTAGAGCCCATCGTCCTGCAGCTCCTCGTACGCAGGGACTTGGCACCGGGCGCACCGTACCTTCACATGTACAACACGCTGCATCGGAGGGCGCGACAGATCGTATTCCACATTGACGCCCGCCATCTGTAGAAACTCCCCGTACCCGGACACCCCATCGTACCTGTGCACGCTCTGCTCCAGCATCTGACGCAGTTGAGCCCCGGTAATATCCGTCACCACCATCGCGTTGCCGAACGGAAGCACCGTCTTGAGATCTTTCATCGTTATCGGACCGGCATTGACAGACGCTCGTATGCCACCGCCCTGTATGAACCCGATGGCAGCATCCGTCCAGAACCCGTCGTTGCTCTGCTCGCGTGTCGTCGCATACGTTATCACCAGCGAATCGGCGATCATGTTGCCGATATTGCACTCCTCGAACCGACACCGGCTAGAGTCGAGAAACACGTTCGAATGGCCGATCTGTGCGTCGAGCGCTAGGATGCCCGGTCGGTACAGCTCCAGCAGCTGCAATACGTCCGAGTCACGCTCTACTGTTCCGTTGAGCAGTAAAGGCGTTCCGTCCAGCTCGATCAGATTACCTTCCGTATCGAACTGCAGGTGCAGATAGCCGAGATATTTGGTGTACGCGTACGCCTGCACTACGGGCACTTCCTTTCCGGCTGCGTTCTTCACCATCACCGGATATGGGCCGGCCGGATCTTCCACGTCCGGGGCGGTACCACTGTAGAGGAAGGTGTGCGAATGGCCACCGATGACGAGATCTACGTCGGGACACTGTGCAGCAATCTCTTTGTCACGCTCCAGCCCGCTGTGTCCGAGAGCGATCAGAATATTTACGCCTTGATTTTTTAGTGACGTTGCCTCTTTGCTGAAAAGTGGTAAAATGATTTTAATGTATGAATGTAGGTAGCAATTTATGAGCAATAGTATAACGACTGAAAAAACGACACGAAAATTGCACCGTGTAATGGAAGCTGCAATACAAATTGCATAGCGTAAGGCGCATTACTTTGCTCCCTAGCTTATGATCTTAAACCAGCCTGCTAGTATGCAATCGACGTCGCAACAAACTATGATGCAAGCTTGTTATCAGCAGTTTACTTACTTGATTTCTTCTATTTCATCCAGAAACTCGACGGTGTTGATAGGGGCCAGCTGTTTTGTTTCCGGAGTCAGATATCCGATCACACCGATCCGTACGCCCGCCTTCGTGAAAATGATGGAACGTTGTAACGATCTGCTCGTTTGCATTTCAGGCGTTTTTGACAGGTCAAGATTAGTGACCAGCACAGGAAAGTCAACCTCGTTCAGGAACGGAACCAATCCTTCGACGCCCAGATCGAACTCATGATTACCGAGGGACTGAAAATAGTGTACAGTGTGGTCAGAAAGGTCGTGCATACAGCTATGATGTTTGGCAATTAACGTACGATAGCGTCGGGTTTCAGTATGTTAAGGAATGCAGCGGTGATGTTATCCTTGAACACGGAAAACCATGGCGTCCCGGTGTAAGTATCGCCGGCATTGAGATACAGAACTGGAAGACCACCAGACGCCTCTGTTGCTCGATATTCGCGAACTCTGCCGACATAGATAAACAGTTTTTATGCATGAGCATCGAGCGCTATGGAAACGTGCGCTTTGCAGTAGCGCGATCGCGATACTCACTTGTGTGCTACGCGTGCAAATCCTCCGTAGCAACGGTTGCTGGCCACATCAGACGGTTGACAGTCGTTGCTGTACGCGCCAGTTTGCTCGAACCGCGCGTGCATATCGTTGTTGTGCAGTATGATAAGCTCCAAACCACCAGCCTTCGGTGCGGCAAGGCTAGAACAGACGGATGCAAGAACTATCGCCACGAGCGGAATGTGTGTTGTTCTCCGTGCCATGGTGCCAGGATTAGAATGTCCTCAGTCTTACAGGGTATTCAAAGTTTCCAGAAGAAACTAGCTTGCAATCACTAGACGTAAGACGATACGATGCTTCCGGTTGTTTGCTGGAAATTATGAAAGGTAACACACTTTATCACCAGATGTACAACAGTCCTTCCCGTGCACAATTTATCTTAAACCCCGTAGAGCCATGCCACTGCTCGGTCACGAATCTCGTAGAAAAATGCTCTCCCCGTGACCATTTACGATCATCCCACCCTTACAAGACCAATCTACTATTCCACCGTGTTATCGATAACAATTGGCGGTTATCAAGCGGTATGTATTGTTGTGCCAAGTGTTGTTTGAAGCCAGGTCGGTTGCCGATTCTCAACGTGCGCACCGTGCATTCGTTAAGACGTACGCGTGCTTGGCGGATGCGGCTTATCATAGACGGTAAGGTTATGGACGCGTGTACCACGGATGA
Source organism: Anopheles bwambae (assembly GCA_007018985.1). Taxonomy (NCBI): domain Eukaryota; kingdom Metazoa; phylum Arthropoda; class Insecta; order Diptera; family Culicidae; genus Anopheles; species Anopheles bwambae. The sequence continues at coordinate 3,823 of SIXB01003295.1, forward strand.
TATATGCTGTCGCGCTTGATTAATTGACAATAAAGCTTTTGTGAGCAGTTTTGATTAAGTGCAGAACCCCCACGAATTTTGATGGAAGGAAAAAAGGGTCCAAACATATCGCCAATAATTGCATATGCTCAACATTGATTGTATGTAAAATAGAAATCCCACTCGCATTTCAAAGCTATCATTTATCTAGCTATTTGAGTAATATAAAATAATATATCATAGTATATGGCAAGCCTTGTGATAAAACGAGAATATACCTATTTTAAATGCAGTTCTGCCTCTCAGGAAAACAATACATTGCAATAAATTTGCAATCAATAAACATTTTACAGTTTTTAAGCAGATTTATAGCTGCTGCAAGCAGATACAAAAAGTTGCAAATGTTGGAAATAATATTGAATTAAACATTAGCCTGGGGTTCAGTAGCAGGAATGGTCATGTTTTTATTTTACATAGTTTTTATGGTTTAAACATAAATTTGTATCGACCAGTTTAAATGATGTAAATTTCAGAACCAAACATCAACCACTGAAACCATTTGAGATGTTCGCAATGTTAACTGTCGGCATTTTAAGCGCTAGTATCAACCAGCTCCATTCTGTTAATTCCTTTTATGATTGACACTAATACCGAGGCAATTAACACTACCTTGATCACCATTCCAACGTGCTCTCGTTTTATAATGCAAGATAATGGATGACGCTAATTGCTACGAATTGTGATAACTAAATTGCCTCCACATTGTGATGATATGCACAAAGTAGAGCACAAAACGGTAAATGTAGTTACTGGAATAAGATGAAATAAGACAAAAAAAAAACGTTGTAAAGTGCAATGAATAACAAAATAATGATGCCCAATTGCAACGTTCTGTTAAATAAGATTTCAAACTTCGTAAAAGGTTAAAGGAAACAATCAACCCAATCTAGTTTTAAATGACGAAAAGTAATATTATAGTAAAAACAAGTACATTCAATAATTGCCATCAGCTACTATTTCAATAAAGTCTTTTAGGAGCTCAGTTCTCTATCATAACATTGTGAATATAATTATTCACAAGAGATACTACTTATCGAACGGTTAGTTTGAAACACGTTACGGAAGCTAAGTAATTTCTATTATAATGGATAAAACGTATTTCTGTAGATGAGTCAAGTAAGTAAAATTCACGGGAATTTAAAAAAAAAGCGTATTGAACATGCATTAACGATGTTAAGGAAATAATAGCAAATTTTTTTTTGTCCTATTGTATCTGGTTGAACGTGGAAACATTTGATGGGTGTGAATTATTGTGTCAGCAATTGTGTTTCAAACAAAAGATGATTGCCTTCAATTATATTTTAATGTAGATTTTTCCCTGTCTAAAGTCTCTGCTCAGCCATTTGTACATTTTGAATAGAATGTAATGATTCTGTTGAAGATGTATTGTTCCACACGTAGCATTTCCGCTAAAATCATTAACCTTGAAAGCGCGTATCGTTGGATTACTGTTCTTTGGATACACATGCACACCTCACCATGAAAAGATTTTTAATTAGCAGCACATTTCAAATCGATTCTGACATTTAGCTGCGAACAAAAAAATCCACAGACAGACACGAGTATGACTTTTTTTCTTTTCTTGAAGAAACAAAAAATAGACAATCCAATAATTGTACACCGTGCTCCATGAATGACACCTAGTGCACGTGGTCATTTTTATCTCTATTTGCTTTTAAACACCGGAATTATTTCCTGCCTTTCGTAGCAAAACGTGCCCACGTGGTTTCGTCGTTCGCTGTAACCACTTTCACTGTCGCCAATGTCACGTGCTTACAAAATTCCTGCCTTTACCTTTTTTTTTTGCAACGCATGCTACGATGTCGGTTCGTTTCAAACACTTTCTCGCGGTCGAAACACTTCACTAGGCACAGTCGGTAAACAATTTACTCCTCACCTGTAGCGTCTCTGACGTGTTATCGTGACGCAAATACGCCAATGATACAAACTGATCACCAATACACGCGCTCAGTGGTCGACAACTATGAAGCAGAACGTGTATAAATCTATAAAATAGCGGCCATGCTAAATATCATCAAGTAACAATAATAAATATCGGTACAATAATAAACTTCAAGTTGTAATACAGCAATAAATCATCATCATCAATCAAGATATCAGCAAAATGAATGATGGTTTTAGGAAGCAAAAACCATACTTCGCCGACCACTGTATTAGCTAGCTCGGTAGTAGGCAAGCTGCTAAGCCGAGGGTTGAACGTCCCAGGAGCGGGAAAATGGATATAATTAACTTTCAATCGACAGCCGGTCGTTGCGCGTGTCCCCATGCTCCGATGACAAATGGAACGATCGGGAGCACAGCTTACCGTTTCACAATTTTAGTTTTGTTTTTTAGGTTTTTGTTTTTGTGCGTTTGCAGTTAAAAAGAAAACCGAACAATCTGCCGATGGATCTTTGGAATAGCCTCGTTTCGGCAGCGCTAAGTGGGCAAACCATTTGCGTAAGTGACATTTAACCTCGAAACATGAGAAGAGTGGAGCATTTTGCTACATTCTTGTGGTCTGCGTCTCTCAACCGTCTAGGTGTGATGCCTCTCCCCTCTCTAGGAAGAGATACGCGCGTATCTAAGCAAAACGATCATACCGGCTGAAGCGAGCGTTACGTTTCGCATCCTGCTATCGGTCGGCATTGGCATCGTGTGATCTATTTTCGATTTACGTTTGCAGCTTCAGTTCCACAGAGTGGCACACAAACGATTTTTTTTATTTCTACCTTCAGCTTGTTTTATTCCTTTTCAACACAAAAGACTGTAATGAGACGTCCCGCATCGGCTCACATGCGCGGTTTTGGTGAATAAAATGTTTTGAAAATGATTTGTAAACCACACTTACAACACATACATACACTCTTTTGAACTTGAGTTCACATACATAGCAAACAGGTTAGAACACAAATTCACTCACACATTCCGAATTGTTGCAATCAAACGCAAGCGTATAAAAAAATTGACACGCATTGTAACTCGAACAAAGCAACACAACACAACGTAATGCATCATTGCTGCCGGTAATCTTCCAGCAAATTACCACTTTATCGTGTGGTTTAGTAGTTTTTTGCAACGTGTTTGTGAGCCACCGGAGGCAATAGTCACGTTTAAGGTCACTAGCATTGTTCGCCATATTTTTTGCAACGCGTTTACTTCCTCTTCGTCACTCTCCAGCCGATTTCGGGCAAACTGGTTGCAAGGTTTAACCACTTTCACACCTTCCGTGCCCCTTCATAATCACAGCCCTTAGTGACTCGTTTACTCACGTGATGATGTATTGCTTCCAGCACCTGCACACGCCAACCGGTATAGTTGATCAGTCTAGTACGGCATTTTGGACGCGATCGTGTTCGTTTAACGATGATGAGGTGTACAGCATCACCTGTTTGTGCTACTGCTCGTGGACCATCGATTTAAGAGTAGTAATAAACTGCTTGCATCCGTCAGGATTAACAAACTTAAACAAGAAATTATTTTTTGTGAAGAAAAGCATTCAAAACTGGCCTATTACTGCCGTTTGCCTGAGTGGCCGTTTATCGCGGCGTGCCGATCCGACAAACACGAGCTCCGTCGGCACACTAAATATGAGCGATCGTACGCAACAATATTTAGTCGGTTACCGTCGGCCGATCGGGTCGGGCAGAGGGGAAACCGGAGTGCTCCGGAGTAAGATGGTCGGGTTGATGATTGTGTGATATGTTTTCTTATTTTCGTGATCGCGTGCGTAGCAACACGAAGGATCGGGATTGCATGCTTCACTTGCTAAGGACAACATGGCAAGAGAAGAATTCAGGAGTATGAGGGCAGTATGAGGGCAGACATGCACAAAAAAGAGTCGGAAGAGGAATTTTGAGACAAAATGTACACATGCATATACGTGTGTGTCTGTGTGTTTTTGTTGCATGTTATCAATTTGCGACGGAGAGAAGAGGACAGATAAACGGTATCTTTTCAACATGTTCTTCCCACATGCGTTCTTATCTAAATGTATTCCGTAGGCATTGATGTAACAAGGTCGAAACGTGTGCGAGGCAGAATCATGCATGAACTGTTTAAATCTTTAAATTATCTGTAACGGAAAGCTTTCGAGGTGATAAACACTGAAAAAAATACCAAGATAAAGTTAAAGTATTGTTAATTTATTTGAAAATACCTATTTCTTCAAGAATTCTGTAGCAAAATACTCCAAAGACTACAATCTCGTTGTGATCGATTCACGTACAAGATCTATATACAGTTCCAAGTACCAGAGTTGTTATGTATCATTTCTTCACAAAAAATCCCATTTAGTATTTGTTTTCTTGCAACACAGTGCAATCTGTTCAAACAGTATCGCGAGTGTCATACTTTACTGGCGACACCAATCCAGCACATCATCGTGATAAGCTATCATGTATGTGCATAAAGTAAGTTCGTTGTTATTTAAACGCGTGTCAGGCAGCCACACTAGACAGCATTCAGGTACAGTAATACCTTTCCGTAGAAAAGATATCAAAGTTTTAAATTCATTGATAACCCAGTATTTCGATCAGGTAGATATAATTCAATCTTCAACAGGATGTAAACCATTATCATTATGGAAAAATGATCGTAAAAGTTTCCCATAATAGGCACTTTGAAAAACATTAAAGTACATTCGATAAGAGTTAATGAATATGTATCAGTCACACGCGTTTTATTTTACTTGAGAATTGGATTCTTTTTATCTTCTGTTCGAACTATCTGGTGGAAAAAAGCACATATTTTATTGCATCGAAAGAATTTTGTTTGATTCTTGTACTGAGTGGCTTAATTGCACCCACCGAATAGATAAGTTTGTCCAGATGTTACCAGATGTCCAGATGAGACAGTATGTAACAGTGAGGAATCAAATTAATTGCTCTTTATCAGCTGATATATTTTACACTTCTGAACCTTAACGTTATCATATGAAATAAAGCTGTTATCGATAATATCAAGGTAATGTAGCGATGGAGAAAATCATACATCAATATGGGAATCTTAATGATGCATTTTTCCATGCATGTTATGCAATGTAATGTAGTGATAATGAAAATCATGCATCAATAAGGGAATCTGAATAATGCATATTTTCCTAACAATCGCCATCAATAATATTGTTTAAAGAGCGAGACACAAAGTAAGACAGAAAGAGAGAGAGAGAGAAAAACAGAGATGGATGGTGAGAAAGATAGAAAGAGAATGAGAGAGCGAGAGAGAGAGAGAGAGAGAGGCAGAGAGATAGAAAGAGAGAGAGAGAGAGAGAGAGAGAGAGAGAGAGAGAGAGAAAGTTGAATTGAGTGTTTCTCTCTTGCTTTCGCTCTCTTTCAATTTTCCTGTTCCTGTTCAGACACGTGCATTATTGACATGGTCAGGGCAACAATAGTTCCGATGCATCTTCCTGATATCCGAAAGGTTCAGTGATAAACACTTTCACGATCCATCCATCCTGATGACCGACAGGATGATTGGATCACTATCAATCGTAGCAAGCTGCCAAATCTGTTCCGGTAAATGAGCCGCTCAAATACTCCCAGAGATAGGACATGGGTTTCTATCGTTAGATGGGACATGACTCATTGTTGTTGAACTGAATAATATGACTCACATTTCTTACAATCTCGCAGACTTCAATAAAGGTAGCTCGATTGAAGAATTTCGCCGAAGCGTTTACCAAATATCCCTGCTAATGCACTGTTATGCGAATCTTCGATCATATCTACACTGACGCTCAATCGGATCCTATCACAAGCTAAACTCTTTCAGTTAGACGTACACTGTACACTCCTTTGAAATCTTCTTTCCGATTATTTTGATGTAATCCGCAAAACTGCAAATATTGCTTTGCCTACCACTAATGCGTTGTCGAGGATGTCTTAAATTTGTTGACACCTTCCAGAGGTAAAGAGTAGACAGGAGAGTACGTCACGTTTCCTCAAGCACTTTGAACAACTTAGACAACATTCTCTCATCTCCTTCATACTGGCTTCCAACAAGCCATCGTTTCGATCTATAATATTGTAGCCCGCCTTAATGCCATTGAACAAGTGGTGCATTGAGATTAGTGTTGGGTATATCTGATTCACATTCACTGAATCTTTGGATTCAGTTTGTCAATGAATCTGAATCTCGGTTGGAAAGATTCATGAATCCCAAAAAAATCATAAATCTTCAAAGATTCATGAATCTCGAAAGATTCTTGAATCTCGAAAGATACTTGAATCTCGAAAGACTCATGAATCTCAAAAGATTCTTAAATCTCGAAGATTTAATTAATTTCTAGGGATTCATGAATCTCTCGGCATTCATGAATCTCAAGGGATTAATAAATCTCTAAAAAGTCATAAAGCTTTTGCTATTTATTATTCTTCTTCTTGGCGTAATAACCTACGTGGTCATGCTAGCCTATACAGAATTTCGAGACTCCTTGTAAAGTATCACGCAGCCGGATAGTTTGTTTTGCTACAGGGAGACGGTTCCTGCGAGGCTTGAACCCACAACGGGCAAGTTTTAGGTGGGATTGAGCAAAATCAATATTTTGAAAATCACACATCTGTAAATATTCATGAATCAATGGAAATATATGAATTTTAATGGATTCATGAATCCTTGGAGATTCATGAATATTTAGAGATTCGTGACTCTTTAGAGATTCATGAATCTTTGAAGATTCGTGAATCTTTAGAGATTCATGAATCTTTTAAGATTCGACTCGAGATTCGAATCACTCATCCCTGATTGAGATCCGGAGTTCTCGGCATTTATAGAGAAGCACTAGGATCATGTCTGCAGAACAGGATAAGAGACAAGATTGTTTGCGTGGATGCGATCTAAAACTGCGACGAATATTTTCATTAATTGTTTCATTTATTAATACATACGTCTGGATGTATAAAATTCATCATTCGCTCTTCCGGTAATCATTACTACGAGAAGATCTGGTCTCGATCAGACGATACATATCGCGGGTAAGTCTCGCCTGCCGCATCTTAAAGAGCTCCGCCGTCAGACCATTGCTGCCAGTTAATTTGTAACAATTCACGTTTGACAACGCTGGAAACCTCTATCCGCGTGCAAAGACGCTTGGGCACCTCTTCCTCAGTTCTGCCGTTGCCACTAGTAGATCTTCTCCTGTTTGTCTTGTTTGAGAGACATATTGCACGTGGACTTATTGATAGACATGTTCAATATATGCTTATTGGTAAGTAATACAGAACGTCTGTTATCCTTCTAGAGGCTTGAGACACAGTTCCGGTTGAGTGAAGTATTGCCGTATAGCACTACAAACAGGATATAGAAAAATAATGCTAACAACAACAACGTTTATTTCCTCCTCCACGAACTACTGGCCCCACTCGGTAATGTACCATATAAAAGCTGCAACCCTATTCAAATCAACCGGATGCACGGCAACATCAATTTATTCGATTTAATGAATCTGATTGACTTGAAATAAGACTATGTACGAAAAGTAATTTTACTCTATCATTTTTTTTTTCATTGGAGACCTGTGTTTTTTATAATTAATGATTGTAATATTCATATTCTAAGCAACCGGCAGACAGCGCATATATAGGAGGGTTTATAATTTTTTAATTTCTAATTCAAATACGACGGAATATTCTGTTGAAAATTCAATCAACTAGTGTAGTTTCTCACGCGGTCGTAATCACGCGTTTTATATAAACTACATAATTCTTCTATTTCGAATTCGTTGGCTAGCCTAGTTGCTTGGAATAAGATATGTTTACGGTTCCCAATGGTAACGTTGGGGCGTTTTTTAACAATGTTCATCTTTAATGCTGAGTGCACAAAGGGTTAATGTTGAGTGCATGTAATTGAAATGAGTAGTTCATGCCGCCACCCAAATCCCAGGCAATATTGTTCGATATCGCTTCCGACAAATCACCTAAGGCATTGAAATTCATTCCATTCGATCAACTAATAATTGCCGTTTTACAGTGGGCGGGGAAAGATTCCACCGGCAGCTTTGATGACATTTGTCAGAAGCAAAAGTTTCGCCCACCCGTGTGCAACTTTGTACCGCCGGTAGCACAGAGCTGCCAGTTCGGGCCGGGCTTTAGTGACATTGTCTGACAGGGTGGAAAAAGTTTTTAATATTGCGAATTTCCTCGCCACCCCTGCAGCTGGCCGCTCTTCGGTAGCGAAATTGAAATGTGAATATTTGTCTACCGTTAGTTCAACCGGAAACAAGGACGACTTTTGAAACGAACCATTTGGTTTACGGCATCGCAAAATATCGTGCCAAAGTGGCGGGGGTGTTTCTAACAATAGTTGCGCTTGCACTACTTTCCGCTGCATCTCGCTGTTTTGCATTGCAAACTCAGGCCGCCGAATACAAGTGAACGAACGTTCACATAATCATTACGATAAGAATGCAATGCGCAAGAACGTGAAAAGCTTCACGGGTTGGTGAAAGGCTAGCAGGAGGGAAAAACTTTTTCCACAGCGTGCGATCACTTTTCACCTTCCATCAACAGAGCTGCATGCACTCTTTGTCCTGCAAGCGATGTGGTGTAAAAAGGGGAAAGTAGAAGGGCAAGTTTTTTGCTGAAAGAGACGTGTGCTTTGCCGTTGCGGTAGCATCTTTTTCCAGTTTAATGGAATGATAACAATTCTAAGCAGGCTGTCACCAAAAGCTGTCTAACACGCAAAGCACAGACAGGAGCAGGTTCGTGCCTGGTAGCAGTAGCAAGTCATTTCGGTCGTAGCGTGCTACCAAAGCCGCCGTTCATCCACGGAAGGAAGGAGCTTGTTGTTCTAACGATGTAATTTGGTGAGTAAATGAACTTAAGATAGCGTTGCAGATGTAGATGTAAATGAAAATATGTTGCAAAGTCGGTGGTAAATTCAAATTGCAAGCTCATGTTTGCTGCTGCAAGATAGCACTGAAAAGATTGAGGATTTGTACGTGCTGTTGGTAGAATACTATAACCATGCAAATGATTTACATGTGATGTACAATTGTGATCTACAAGGGGAACATTTAAACTAAATTAAACGGAATATTGCATAGCTTCCGGGAATTTGCTAGTCCAAGGTTGTTTTAGGGATAAAACTAACATTGGGGCCTTTCACGACATTAGCCAGAACTGTACGTGAAGTTTGACAGTTTGCGGCTGAAATTATGTCAACACTCCAGACAAAACCACATATTAAACTGTAGCATAAGGTTATCATAATAAATTATTTCAGCCATAGAATAATGTAGGCGAATGTTGATTCGTCGCTTTAACCCTGCCCCACGCTGGATGAGGCTCGAAGAATTGTATGATACAACTGGTACTAAACCTCTAACTGAAATCGGATATGAAATGACCGAACGGATCAAAGAAAAACCCCAAAAATCTGAGTTCATTCTTCTAAGAGCTCTTTTTGATATAAATAATAGTTCATAATTTATTTTTTCGTTATGTTAAGCTAGATTAAGTTAACAAATGGCAAAAGCCTTACATTGTTTAAATCGAAATGAAAAAGTCAAACTATCTCTTGACATATTTGAACTCGGCGTTGAAAAGCGATGACACTAAATCTCGCAATCTCTTAACTTATAATTATATAAAATATTTATATATTTCGAGAGGGGCAAGACAAAATGGAGTTTTAAATTAAAGAAAGTGCCATAATTCAGTCCAACCAGAAAAATGGATAACATAACGAGTTTGAAATGTATCTTAGTTTGTACACTGTCGAAAATCCATACAGTCAAACGCAAGTGTCAATTGGGTATGGAAAATACATACCCGATGATGCATATTGTTCTACTTTCCCTTAAGTTCCATAGCAGTATATTCAGTCCTAACGACGTTTGTAGGGCACGGCCTGTACGGAGCTTGAACCCACAGGCGGAAATGTCAGCTTTTATCTTACATCATGGAAGGGATGTTTATATGAAACTAAATATAGAATTCATATGTTAACGTGAAATAGGCATATCTTCATTCAAATAAACAAATCAGTTTAGTATTTGACAGCACCATATATATTGGGAACCATATTCTATTGCATATACACCGTTTTTACTCTTCACTGTGAGCCACTCTTCTTTCAAAGGAGACGATTATTCAAACACAGACCTTTGATAGGATGAATTAAAGGGTGGTCCAATGCATCAATGCTGGACTAATTGAAATATATTAATTTATTTTGCTTAATTCTTAATGGAAACAATGCAAATTCAGCCGAAGCTGAAGATATAACCATAATTTAAATAAATATAGATTTCATTTAAATAATTTAAATATAATTTAAGTAAACAGATTAAACGAAACATACATTTCACTCATTGAAGAATATGGATAGCAAGCATAACATATGTAACATACTTTGGTAATTTCTTCATTTTCATATTATTGTTTGTTTTCGATAAATCAATCCAACTCTATAAATTATTGCGGAAAAAGGGAAAAATACCCTTCCCCTATTTTAAATCTCTTCTGCAAGATAGTACCGTTGCTTATAACTAACCTCTAACTAAACCCACCACGCCAACGGCATGCTGAAAACTAAATTCACTAATGACCAATGACAGCTCCATTATCGTGTGCGTTGATTTGATGTTGGTCGTCCTGGCGGCAGATTACACTGGACGTACAGTACGGAACGATACGTCAATTTGATTTATCGATAATTTTGCAATCGCAGAGCAATGTAAATGTAAATACATTCTACGTTCAGCCTCATCCGCGCAATGGTGAATGCGGACAGTGAACCTACTTTTCGTCCAGTGTAAAAGGCTAGCGGCAGGAACAATCTGCGTAGGTTCGCCAATGGGAAAAGTCATTACGCCCGGTTAAAAGTTTTGTCAATGGCCATGATTAATTGACTGATAATGGTGATAAATGAGCTGGAAGCATGAAGGCCAAGTGCTGGCGCCGGTACGGATGGTCAGTAAAGATTGATAAAAATAGCACACAAATATAAATGCAAACACACATATACAATCACACCCTCGTAGCATGGAATGATAACAAAATTAACGATGCTTGTTTTTATTTCAGATGTGTTCATTCATGTTTATAGAATATATTCGATTTGGTAATTTCGTGAGTCGTAGCAGGATTGACCCTGTCTGGCATACATTTTGCTTCCTTTCCTTTTCGTGTAATAAATATTGAGATATTCGCTTAAACCATTAAAAATGTAAGCAAACAATAAGATTCAACCATGTAATGGGTATCTCAACCATGTAATCATCTCTAGTGAATGCTTGGCCCTTACTTCCTTTGTCTTCCGTATCTGTTTTCATTAGCTTTAGCCCAAACTTTTCCCTCATTGCGCTAATGAAAACCATCGGATGCAATCAACCAAAAGACGACAGAAACTGTTTGGTAAGTTAAATTTCGGTTGAAAGCATTCCCTTTTGTGCTGCATTACATCTTCAAGACGGTGAGTATGAGTTCTTGTTTGGGGTTTTGCGCATAAACTTGATAATATAGACTAGCTGTAGGAGGGTTGCTAAAGAAGGATACTTTTTTTCTGGCAATCCGCTCCCGGCATTGTATGTATATCTGACTGGATCTTTGTTTCCAGCAGTAAAGATATATCTGTTATTAATCTACTAATCGGTATGTTGCTTTATAGCCTGCACTTAGTAATACTTCACTTGAGTACACTGCATAGCACTAGTGGTAGTAATACACTGCGCTGTTAAAGAACACACATTGACGATCTGTAATGTAATATCATTCTTTGGTCACATCTGTTCCATCTCCCTTGCTCCATCGAGTGCAGTTTCCTCAGAAGCGCCTAAATGTCTGCAATGTATAAACGGAGATCTTCACCAAGCAAACGGTTGCTCGCAAAGTTTTGCGGATTGTTCGCGTGCTCGGAAACGATGGTATTCCGAAAAAACGGGATTCAGCTCTTTGGTATGAGACACTCTTTGTACTGCTCCATTTCCCGACTAGAAACTGTTACTGTGGCCTTTTTTGTAACTAGCGTACCACCGCGTTCTGCGTTCCACTTACGATGCACGTTCTGCCGTCAAATGCTCCGCCGGAACATCACGCTCACCAGGCGACGGCTGCACTTTGTACACCAAATTGTGCCCGAGATAGGCGCTCGCTAGCAGATCCTCGGGCGATAGGTTCAATCCGCGCTGCTGGGACATCCGTTTAAGCCGCTCGTACATGAACACTGCCGTTACCGGTGCCGGACGGTCGTACCGGTGCTCGTCGGCGGATGCTTCCAGTGCACAGGGTATCATGATGATGATGACGATGATGCGCTGGTAGACGCCCGATTGTTGCTCTGGACCGGAAACGGGATATTTAATTTGTCGCACGACCGCAACGGTAGCGGTTAGCTATGTACCACAACCGAACGAACGCGGATGATACGGTTTTGCGTGAATATTACGAAACTTTAACGTGCTTGTGACCTAATATCGAGCTAGTCGAGCCGCACCGTACGATTGACAATATGGGACTGTGGCTTCAGCGCTTGCCGTTGCCGAACGCAGCTCTCGGTCGTCCTGTTTCGTCCAGTCCACGGTTCGAAGAATGTACACACATAGTGGCTGAGCTACACACCCTCTCAGGAACGGTATGGTTTTAAAAGTTTCGTTCCACGCTCTATGCGCCCTGTGTTTCCATGTGCAGCTAGGGGGAAAACCGAATCTGGAAGCCATATGATGCCGACCCCGGTCTGAAGCGGCCGCAGCTGATCGAAGGTATCAGCACAACGGTCGTTCTGAGGCTAGAGAGTGACGGACATGCAGCACGCGAGTGAGATAGGTTGCTAGCATAGAAGCGAACGAACGTGCAAATGCGTCCTTCGTTACCATGACGACCGCTGCATTCTGGTACGAAAAATACACAACGAAAGGAAGGGACTACACAGATTGGCTGAATTTAAAGGACTCGGCTTCCGGTTGAACGGCATCGCTAGGGTTCTGTTTGGAACATGTTTTTGTGTGCACTTTCTCAAAGCGCTTCTGAAGTAAGTTGGGAGCTCTTTTTGAACATAAAATATAAAACATAATGTTTTTTTTTGTTATGTTTGTTATTTGTTGATGCAAACAAGATAAAGGTTCCATCGATTTTCTATACATTTTATTGGTAATAAAAATTAACTTGAAAAAAAATCTATTTGATTTCCAACTAGATTGAAAAACTTTGATCTTTTCAATCCCTCAAAAAAGTGCTTCAATGAACTTAAACTTGTTAGAACTTAAAATTAGAAATTCAACGAAACGAATGTGTTGTTGATCATTGTCAATTCTAGCATTCGTTGGTTATTTTCATCCCGCCGCAAGTTTGTACGGCTGTTGTGCGCTTCGGGGCATGTTCCTCTTTGTTCGTCCTGCGTACATATGTTGGCGTCAAATGGTTTTGTGTGGCGCACGGTTTCGAGGACCTTTTCGGCAGCCGTGCATCAGTTGAGCGGGCACATCTGGAACTGCCATGAAACAGTGGTTCAGGGCCAACGAAGCAAAACCGCTTCGAATGCATGAATAAAATTAGCTGCATATGACTGTACGGTGCGCGCGTTGTGCGGTTGGTCTGCTTGGCCGCGGGCCGTTTGTTTATGGTTTTGTAGCGATACATGTGTTTCTCAGCAACGGATGCATGTACGTTGATTTTTTGTTTTAACTCGAATTGCTAATTTGCCGTCTATCTTTTAATTGGCAGAGAGTTTTACTTTTTTACGCTAATAGTGAGTGGTGCGCACTGCAATAGAACGAAACGTGTAAACGAGCTGTTCTTCAAATGTTGTTTAGAAATAAAACAATTGCTTTCCTCTGTCAAGCTGTTGGTTGGAATTTTATACAATTTTAGTGCTTTGTTCAATAGCGCACTGATTCAACCATTAACCACGTACGGTACTTCCAAACCTTGCGGTGTAATGGAAACAGGCAAGCAGTAAGCTTGGAATATGCTATCTAAAAATGTGACTGCCAGTATAAAGCGTATCATCTGCAGCTGTTCTGTTCAGTTTATATTTCCAACGATACATGCACCATACTCGCCGGAGGAAAATTTTCTTTTCAATCCAAACATTCTCTACATTGTCATTTGTTCGTCCGTGCAGTGGGAGTCCAAACTACTGGACTAATAGAGACTTAGAATCCCGCTACTGTATTTGTCTCTTTGTTCGCTCGTGCTGTGGTTTGACTTTTGTTCGAGACTTTTTTTTCTCTTTGACATACAGCACCCAAGAACTGGCACGTCTTTTGCAAGAGTATTCAGGCAACTATTCAGCAGCTTTCTGGTGGATCTGGTTAAATAGACAGGCATGGTACACTACAACGTAGTAGCAGATTCTGTTACAATGCTCTGCTAAAATCTTCAATGTATAGCATCAACAAACAACACAACTCTTTCACACGCACATACCTGGTATTCATTTATGTAAAAAAAAGATATCTACATTATACCTTTATTTTACCGATGATACATAGATTCATGCTATTCGTCTAATACATTAACTTGTATAAGGTTACTGATAGACAATATCATCGCTTATATTTTATTAAATCAAACCAATATCTGCATAAAGCTTACCGGTGCTGCTATTCGACGACGTTTTTTATGTTGCGATTATCGTAAATGCTCTTTCTCTAAGGTCTAATTGGGCAACTTATTGTCTACATTACACTTTTTGTATGTTTATTTGTACTAGGTCTTGAAAAATATTATTAAATTGTCAGCCAATCCTAATTTTCACAGACACGAATCAAATATACTATAAGCCTGCATTATTCCTTATAAATAAAAAAAGATTCATTTTTATTACTATTTTTACAACACTACAAACCGTTAAGGCCGCGAGATAGAGATTGGTAAACAATATAACTGCATGCAGTCAATTGCCTACCTTTAGGCGCTTGATGCAAGCACGATGCTGTTATACACAGTTCTGTTCGAAGCTGTGTAGCCACGCACGTTATGCTCAACTGAAGCAGCCTTACATCCGCGTTACAACAGCAATAAAATCGTTTTAAATCACTGCTGGTCTTGTTTTCGTGCAAAAGATTTATTTATTTTCATAAGCCACCAAGAAATATAGCCTCACGTTGTGAAAACAATAAATAGGAAAAAAACGAATACCTCTCACTCATTGTCACTTGCACACGATGGCTATTGTTTGTCTCATTATTGTCAAGCCTTGCCAAGTGGAAAATATTTATCCGCACAGCATTTGCCCCTTACAGCGAGTGTTCAGGACTGTCGTCAAATAAACTTCAACAACAGCCGCAGCCACTGGCTTGTTCGGGGTGGAGCATCCCAGAAGGACTTGTTTTTTTTTAACAAAACTTCCTAGGAGAAGGGCAGTGGTGGCTGTTGTTGGTCGTCACAGCACCATCCAAAAGTGCTCGATATTCTGCAAAAGCATCATGCCAGTGCGGTAGTAAACGATGAATGGTTTTGTAGGCTGTGGGTTCATTTGGCGTTCGAATAAAATTATTATTATAAACATTTGTTTTGGCATTTCACCGCAAATGATGCGTCGTAATTGCTGTGTTTATTTTGATTGTGTGCTTATAGGGATTATAACCTTTTGTAGGCACGCGTAGGCGTAAGCTTTTTCCAACGAAGCAACAACAACAGTATTTGTCGATTTCCTCCTGTTTTAATTAAAACATTTCAGGGCTTCCTCTAGCCTGGTAAAACAATGGCTTTCATGTTTATTGAGAGCGATAAAGGTTGATTTTATGCTGTAAAACAAATTGTCGATTTGTAGGAAAAACATTCCATTCGCGGAATGTGGAATGTGAAAAGCGGTGAAGAAACACAACCCACGTGCTAAAAAAAGATGTGTTCTTAGCAAAACGGTGCAACTATCACCACTATTGCAAATACACGTGGTTAATGGTTGGCGGATTTATTGACTCTATACCTAAAACTGACGTACCGGAGGATTGGATACAGCTAAATGTGAATTATTGCTAACACTCCGTGCTAACATTGTTAATTGGACAGTTTCTGCCGAAAATGATGCCACCCTTTCAAACGACTCAATCGAAACATTTGAATGATGTACCGTGAGTACTGTGTAGGCATAAATTACTGACTCTCTATCGCACTGGTTGGTGTATCGATGGGTGTACTGTTTTCAGGTTGGGTTATTGTTTGCTAGAAAGCTGAATAATTGGATTGAGCTGAAGGAGTGTAAAGCAAACATAACAATATGCTGCCTGTTGCTTGCACGTGCACAAAAAAACACTCAAAATATGACATCTTCTAGTACCTTCAATCTAGACTACCGTTTCCAGCGAGTACGCAAACGCCTACCGATACCATTAATTAAAACGA
Source organism: Anopheles bwambae (assembly GCA_007018985.1). Taxonomy (NCBI): domain Eukaryota; kingdom Metazoa; phylum Arthropoda; class Insecta; order Diptera; family Culicidae; genus Anopheles; species Anopheles bwambae. Next base: position 20,148 of record SIXB01003295.1, read on the forward strand.
AAGCAGCAAAATCCTTTCTCTACCGCTGTCTACCAAATGTACAGTACCTGCTCACGCGAAGTGCGGGTAGAGCGATGTAAATGAATCCAAGCACAAACATACACTGTGGGTTGATGTGCTTGCTGTGACACAGCTACAACTCGTTCCATCGAGTAAACCACACGCGAAAATGCCTGTCAACTTTATGGTATCGTGTTTATGCCAATGGAAACCGCACCTTACCGTTTTGCTGTGCAGCAAAACAACTGCTACCAACGGCGTGGATGATCACAACTATTGGATGTGAATTTTGGATCGGTTGAATTTATGTTCAAGCTTTACAGCACTCATTTGACAGTTCGCTACAACATGCTGCAGCTGCGTTTCAGGATCGCTTTATTTTTTTATTTTTTTTTAGGTCCTGCTTTGATGGTGTGCACCGGTCGATCTTATCCGGGAGCCTTCTTTCTGCATGGTAGAATCATTCTGTAGGCAGCTGCTTCTGGGTGTATGTGTGTGTGTGTGTGTCTGTGCATGTGTTGGGATATTAGCGATCGGACGTTTGGCTGTAAAAATGATCCTGTTTGAGATCCTGTCTGGGTGCCGTCCATAGAGCGAGCTTTTTATTCTACGACATAAGTGACAGCTGAAAGAATAACATCCTATCCAGTGGCTCTAACTTTAAAATATAACCATATCTTAACTTAACTTACCGAGCTTTACCTAGATTCGTTTGGAAAAGATGATATTCAGCCATGTTCAGTTGAATCGTTTGGAATGTTTTTCTTGACGCAGGAATGCTGTAAGATAATAGTCTTTTCTTTGCGAATCATATGGATTTTTCCATCAGTAGAGGTTGCCATACTCTGCTCCTCAGTGGAATACAATGATCCTTGCTGCTCTAAGGCTTGTTGCCTGTGGTATTAAACGATTCAAGAGAAGGCAAATTTTCTACAGTGTTGCTATGTGCTACATTTTTCCACATTCGTCTAAGTTTTCATTCTCTCTCCACTTGGGGCTTTTGGGAATAGGATCCCACGTAAAATTACATCACATCTCACAGGCTTCCTTCACTGCTGGCTTGGCTTCTTAGTATTATCAATATACCGAAATTCTTTGTTGCTGTTCTTTTTAATGCTCCTGCCAGGTATCTTCGTGCTTGTCCCATCCAAGCTATACTTACGCAATCCCTTGAATTTTTGTCTTATTCAATTTACTAACGCATCAGATCATGTTGGTTTCCCGTGTGCCCTTTTATCCTTTTCATCACGCCTATAAACATCTCTCTCTCGTCTCTCTCCAATGCGCTATTATGATTTGAACATGTTGTATTTACTTTGCTTATTTCGGTTGAACGTTACGGGATATATCTAGCACATATGTTCTATTCTTTGTTTATCATTGCTAGTAAGGATGAATACATGAAAATGCAAATTTAATCAAATTATAGGAATTCAGATAAACAAATAAATATTTTGCCATACACACAAAACGGATACACAAAAAGTAATAAATGCACAACCATGCAGTTAGCAAGAATGCGTAAGGATATGACAGAATATTTGTGAACACAGAGCAGAATAGAAACACAAATTGATATTTTAATTACGTTAAAAGGTTTTCGCTTGCTGCATATTTTTATGTTTCTCATTTATTCCATGTTTTACATGGTCTGGTTGGTAGCAACCGGTCTTAAAGTTCCACGAATCTCGTTCGCCGATATACCCGTTTGGCATTTAAATAGTCCAATCAAATTACAATATTACACATTCACTCGCAAAGTGAATGCCTTTGGCGATCTGTAACCTACGGATCAAAAAGTAATGTATCCATCCTGGGCTTATCAGCAATGCAAAATGTAGCGTTTTAATTAATTTGTACTGTCATTCTGAATGCCACAGTTGTGCAGCCTCATCGGTTGCCCCATCTGTCAACACAATACCAGCATTTTCCATTCCCAGGTGAATTATGTGTTGAATGCTGTAAATAGATTTACGAGCGTTTGCTACTTGTCTCCGACTCCGAAAGCACTGCAAAAGTTGTTTCCTCCTAGATCTAGGGAGCACTCACACCGGTAGAAGCGAAGCATTTCAGAAAATATAATTCGTAAGAAGTGAATCTTTTTTTACTTCGCTTACCTCTTGGGTCGACACACACGGACCCACCCATATTAAGTAACGGTTCAAGCGGATTACTGTTCTTGGAGTTCTTTGCCACTCCGTCGAAACAGGACGAGTCGAAACAGGACCCGGAGTGCGTGTGGATCAAGATGTGTTCTGCCTTCTCTTGAACGGTCCCATTTACTCACCTGCAAAATTCGCACCGCCCGCAATCCATGTTCGGATGACAGTTTACACACTGCTGTTCTGGTTCTCAGCGTAATTGACTTTACGTGAGGCTTCACCGAGGTTGGTTCCCGCATACCAGCACTAAATGCTGTGTTTTGGTACGGTAAGATTTTCCTAGAAACTCATTTGTTGACTGATATTTGTGTAATGACATTTGTGATAAGTGATATCGCTCTCGAGTGAATTGTTTTTCGACTCGCGAATGCGTAGATGCTGGTCCGCGACGGTGCTTCGTTCTAGGAATTACACGCCGGATGAAAATTTTGTACATAAGAAGGTCCTGTTCTCCCGGCCGCTAGAAGATGATGCCACGAACAGTGAAATACTTGAGATTCGGTATC